>VXBX01007372.1:542855-560676 GCA_013400415.1 Scytalopus superciliaris
CGGGGGGTGGCCAGGGTGCTGGGGGAGCCGGGCTGGGCGTGCAGTAGGAGCAGCTCCTCTTGCAGCTTGCAGATCTCCCACTCCAGCATGGGCGTCTTCTGGCGGCAGATGGGGCAGCGCACGCGGCCGAACTCAGCGCCGGCGGCCGTGTCCATGATGGCGCGCAGGCAGGCGCGGCACAGCCCGTGGCTGCAGTTCAGCAGAGCTGGCTTGTGCCGCTGGTCATCGTAGGGCTCCGTGCAGATGGGGCACTCGTCCTCACTGCCCGCCAGCACGGGGCACAGCTCTGCCGCCGCCGCTGCCACCTCATCGCTCGACGTCACTTCTTCCTCGCCAAAGAGGCTCAGGATGGAGCTGGAGACGCTTTCCAGGCTGGGAGACGCCCTCCACGGTGCCAGGCTCTCCCCGCGGGGCAGGATGGGGCTGGTGGTGACAGCAGCGGGAGGGTCCTGCCCTGCAGGCAGGGAGGCACCGTGGGCAACAGGCGGCTCACCATGCCCAGGCAGGAGCGGCTCCGTTGCATCCTCCACCTGCGGCTGGTTCCAGTGTCCCCAGGCAGCAGCAGATGCCTCTCCACAGAGCTGGGGCTGCTCCCCGGGGTCCCCTGACCCCACAGTCTCACTGTCACCCCGCTGCCTGGCACACCCTTCCCCACCGGCTGCCTGCACTGGCTGGGGGCCAGGTTCTGCCTCCTCACCCGCTACCGGCTCCATCAGGGCGGCTGCTCCACGGCCACCCCCCTCGCCTGCCACCCCCCAAGGCTCCTCAAGGCTGGGTGCAGGACGTGGGTGCTGCTCCAGGGCAGCAGGCAGCCTTCAGCACAGCTGCCAGAAAGGTTTGGAGGCAGCAGCATCTGCACAGAGTCCCACTATCCCTCTGGCGCGGTTTGGGGAACCCTCCCAGACCAAAGGGTCAGGAGCCTTCGAAGCAGGGTGTATCCCCATCATCCTCACCGAGAGAACACCCCAAGAGGGGCATCACTGTGAGCATCCAACAGCCTCTTCCTCCTCCTCCTCCTCTTCCTGCTCCCCAGCACCAACGCAGTACTGACCCGCCACAGTCCGGAGGAGAGGACGCGTTGGGCGCTGCCCGCTGTGCCACAAGGGGTGCAGGCGTGGCAGGCACCCGCACAGGCTGCTGCCTCCTGCCCTGGGCCAGGCAGGGCTGGGGCCGAGCCTGGCTCTAACCAGTCTGGTTTGTCAGCTTCTGGAAGCAGCTCAAATGCAGGCAGCCCGGGGCAGGCAGCCATGCCCGCGCCAATCAGCTCCGGCTGGGGAGGAGCTGGGCCCACGGCCGCCTCTTCTGCTTGCCCAGCACCAGTGGAGCCACCTCTGCGGCCACTGACCCCCACACCTCTGCTCCCGGGCATGGCAGCTTGGGCCCTGTGCCCCCAGTACAGGCCCCCAGCTTGGAGACCAGTATAGCCTCCCAATATGGGCCCTGTGCTCCACCAGTACAGCCCCCCAGCATAAGCCCTGTATTGCCCCAGTACATCCTTCCAGCCCAGACCCCAGTACAGCCCTGCAGCACAGACCCTGTGCTGCTCCAGTCTGGCTCTCTGTCTCCCAGGTCAGTGCCTGTGCTGGGCCATCTCTCCTTGCCTTGTCCCACGAGCAGTTTGCAGGACTTGGAAGGATCCTGCCTGGATAGTGCCCCACATTAGGGAATGGCATTACCAGCATGACTGCCATGCAGTAGATCTGCACTGGCCCCCTGGCTGTCCCTGGGGCATGGGGGCACCTCGCCCAGCCTGGGGCTGCAAGTGCAAGAGCTCCTCAAAGCAAAGCAGCAGGGTGGGGAGCCCCAAAATCACCCTGTTCCCCCTCACTGTGGTGCTGCAGCTTGAGCAATGCCCTGGGCTCTCCTGGCCCCTGCAGGAGCCCATGACATGAGTGTGGGAGGGTGGCTGGGTCACAGCTGTGGTGTGGCATCCCTGTCCCTTCCTGTCCCAGCCTGCTCCCAGAGACTGTCCCTGGCTGATTCATGCCCTAGGTCCTAATTGCTATTTACAGGGTGGCACCCAGTTCACTGAACTGGGGGAGGAAGGTGGTGGCTCTGGTCCCACTGGGGCACTGGCAGGGCCAGGAGCGTGCACAACCCCGAGGCTGCAGGGAAAGGGCTGGAAGCAGCTCCCAGGATGGGGTGGAGGATGGATGCAGCAGAGCAGGTGCTCAGGGAAGGGAATAACTCAGCAGGAACTGGCACTCAGAGCTCAGACCTCAACATTAAGCAGGCTCAGGATGATGAACTGGCAGCAGAGACAGAGGAATCGAGGTTTCCTCCTGTGCCTGTCCCTGCTGGCCTTGGCCACTGCAGGCAGGGGGAACAGGTCTGTCCAGGCAGCCTCCTCCTGCAGCAAACGCTGCTGACTAATGCCAGGGTGGAGAGACTCCCATGCAACAGTTCACTTCCTCTGGGTGCAGCCACAAACAGCAGCCACTGCCATTGCCACGGCTCCAGCAATGCCCACGGGTGCTGCCCACCCTGCATGGGGACCCCTGGAGCTGGAGCACATGGGATGGCAGATGAGTCCCACGCTGGAGCCAGCCAACACCACCCCCCCAGAGACCTCTCACCCCTGCTCTGGCAGAGAGTGGGCACTGGGAGCCAAACACACCCCCAAGAGACAGGGACCCCCTGCCCGTGTCGGCCCTGCTGCCATCAGGGAAGAGCTGGTTGGGTAAATCCACCCTCTTGGCCACCCCCTTGTCCAGGCTGGGGTAATCCCAGCCCCAGGAAGATGCCAGAGGCAGATCATTGTGCTGGCTCCTTTATTGAGGCAGTTTGTGGGGAAGGGGAGGCTGGGAGCCAGGCTTACGACCAGGTTTCAGACTGGAAGCGCTGGGACCGTTCCAGGGCTGTTAAATGTTCTTCTGCTTCCGAGGGGGACAGGCCCCCCTCCAGCTGCAACACCGACTGCAGGGCTTCAGCCACCGCCGCTGGCATCTGCTTGGCATTCCTGGGGGAGAGAGCAGGGGCACAATGGAGGGAGGAAGGAAAGCCAGGGGCAGCAGCCCCAGTGCTCGGGGAGCAGAGGACAGCAGTGGCTGAACCCCCCAGCCCGGCAGCAGGGCAGTGGGAACCTGCCTCACCCTGCCACACGGGCTGCCTGGCACCGCACAAACGAAAGGCTTGTCATCCCACCCCTCCCTCGAGAGCAGCCCTTACCCACAGGGCCTCTCAGCACAGGGATTTGTGGGCAGAGCCTACCCAGACCCTGGGGAAGGAGCACCACAGCTCTGCAGTCTGAACTGCAGCCCCACATGGCTCCATTTGTCAGCAGCGTCATTAGAGGGACACGGGGAATATGCACAGGCTGGAATTTATGGGCAGGAGGGCAGGAAACTGTCCTTTCATCTCAGGAATCACTCAATGTCAAACATGTCTGATCCTGAGTTGGGTAACACACTGCTGGGAAGGAGCAGCCGCTCCCGTCCTGCTGCTGCCTGCTCTCAGGAAATCCAAGATGATTGGTTTGATGGTGACATTTGTAACTGAAGCCAGTTCAAACCTCAAAATAAGAGAAATGCTGGAGAAAACACGAGCCCTTGTGTAACAAATACCCAAATAGAATTCAGTGCTTTCAAGCACAATTATTTCATAGGGGAAATCAGAAATTCAGACTTTTTTTCCTGGAGAGAGTTTCATTTGATGAACTGCCTGCACGGCAAAAAAAAACATCTAATAAAAAATTTCCCAGGCTGCTCCAATTGGCACGAGCATCTGGCAACGTCCTTGCTGTTTCCCAAGAACAAGGCAGAATTCTGACTTGTGTTTGAAGCTGATTAACATCCCAAAATACCCAGAAAGGAGGTCTTCTTTTTTTGGAAGAGTTGTATTGTTTCTGAGTCAGGCACAGATACGCAAGTACAAGATAATGGAGCTGGGCTTTGTGATGGAAAACATGTCAAATAGCTATTTTTTTTCAGAAAAAGAGACATTTTCAACTTCTTTGCCCCTGGGCGAGACAAGCTGGGAACAATTCTAGAGCAGATAAAGCCCTGGCTCCCCAGAGCCCACGGGCCAGCAAAGGCCAGAGGCAGATGCCCCAGGGTCACTGCTCAGGGACACACAGCTCAGGACTCCCTTTCTCCTAGTCTGGCTGAAACTCTGAATGGTGTTTTTAGGGCAAAAAAGGCCATTTTCAGGCTTGCCCATCTGTACCTTCCTGTCTGGCACCCCACTGGCAGTTCAGAGTCTGTGGGCCAGGAAGGGGCACCAGGATCCTGGAAAATCTTTCCACATGGTGTGGGCTGTTCAGGAGGGGAGGGCCAGTGCCCTCCACAATCAGGACAGCCACCACTTGTACAAGGAGGATGAGGCTTTTGGATCCCACCTGCCTGATGGGGGCTGAGGGACATCCCATGCCAGAGAAAAAGCCCACAGTGAGATGAGTCCCAGAGCAATTCCCATGTCCAAAACACCATCCTCACGGCCATTCAAAATACTGCCATGAGGACAGCTGTGCAAGCTCTGTTCTTTCCAAGACATTGATCCTCTTTTGGGAGGCCCCAGGGTATCTCCATCAGCACCAGAAAGTAGGAAACAGGACCAAAGAGCAAGTGCAGTAAAAAAGGATGGAAGAAGGACCCAACAGCTGCCCAACAGCCTCAGCATTTGGGCTGCGGATGGAGGCACAACCCAAATCCCAAGAGCACCAAACCTGAATTCCCAACCCAAGGGCAGGAGTGCCTAGTTCGGGGTGGGGGCCCCAGGAAGCCCTGAGGTGCAGTGAGGTCCAGCAGTGCAGGCAGCAGCGCAGGCAGCAGTGCAGGCAGCAGTGCAGGCCAGCATGGTTGGCGGCCTGGCCTCCCCTTCCTGGGCAGTAAACAGGAATCTCCTTCTCCCAGGAATGCAGCGAGGCCAGTCTCGCCCTGTGAGGCGCCGGGAAGTTCCTGCTGTTGCACAGGACAGGCAGGAAGGAGCCTCCTGCAATTGCTGCCCATGTCGACAGCAAGGCCCAGGCTTGTCCGGCGCTCTCCAGGTCACGGGGTGCACGACAAACACCATCACCAGCCTCTCCCCAGCTCAAGAGCCCCAAGCATTTCACAACCCTCGCCCTGGGCAGCAGGGAGCAGCCTCCTCCCTGTCGTGCAGGGAGCTGTGAGGGCAGGCAGGTCAAGGCTCTGCCGAGGCAAAGAAGCACAGAGCTCTGAGCAGAGCTGCCAACGCTCTGCCCACCTTTGGCCAGCAGTTCAAGATGTCCAGCCAGCCCAAGAAAACCACCCAGAGAATTGCTGTACTGTCAGAGGAGACTGGCTGTGGTGGACCATGGCTCATCCCTGTCCTGGGAGGCAGTTTTGGGTGTGAAGCACCAGACAGAATGTGCCCAGGGTCCCAAAGCTGTTGCTCATGAGCCCCAGCACCAGTGGAGCCCTGGCATACTGTTTTCAAAGCCTCCTGCCCACATGAGTGGCGACAGGCACCACACAATCATTTTATCCAGTTTCACCAAACACTGCTGAAGGAGAGGAGTGTGAAGGGGCCAGGGCTCACCTGTGTGTGGGTATGCCATGAGTCAGAGGGCCTTGGGAGTGGGAGGGATGGGCACAGGGGGTCAGTTGGAGCAGTTTTACCAGTTCCAGCTCTGCCCCTCAGAACTGGAGTCTGGGGTAGGTGAGAAACGACCCTGTGAGCCCAGGACTTACAGAGACAGGACACAGGGAGAGGAGGAACAAGCTGTTCCTCTGCAGCAGTCACTGCAGCCCCCAGAGACCTGCTGGGGTACAGGCTGTGCTCACTCCAGGGGCTGAGATGAGGGAATGTCTCCAGACAGGCAGAGAGGCAGCAACACGCAGCCCTGCACCCCCAGTCCCTGTGCAGAGACCTCTCACTCACCCAGCCAGGTAGACATGAGCATTCCCACTGCTCAGCAGCTCCCACACCAGCCTCCGGTTCTCCTGGATGCGGTGCTGAACATAAACCTTCTCCTCCTGCAGGGAAACAGGGCACTGAGCCCACCAGCCCTGGCAGCAGCCACAGCTCCTGCTCTCAGGACTGTTCTCAGGGGCTGTTTGCAAGGGCCCAGGGCAGCACAGCCCCCTGGAGCAGGGGGCACTGGGAAAAGCAGTTGGAACAATGACCACACAGGGAAGGGGAACTCCACACCTGATGTCTGTGCACTGGGATGGGCTGGAGGGAGATGGTTGCAGCAGCAGAAGCTTCATTGAGGACCAAGTAGGCCTCCCAAAATCTTTGGGTATCCACTGGCCAGGACCATGAGCTGGAGAGACTCCATGAGGATTTTCTTTCTGCCCTCTCTTCTCCCAGCACAGGCAGAGGAGGCTGTGTAGCCCCCCCTGTTCCAAGCTTGCTGCAGGACAGGGACCCTTCCCTGCACCCCTGGCTGCTGGAGACCTGAAACTGCTTGGAGGGACAGCCTTGGTCCCATTCCTTGTCCCTCCACTGTGCTTAGGGACTGGATTACAACTGGCTTTTGGCATAGTACAGCCCAACCAAGGAGAGTTCCCAAAGGGTTAATCCACAGGACTTCAAGAATCCAAGCAACTGCCTACGGCCCTGGCTCCTGCCCAAGACAACACCATTGCTAACGTGCCTGAACTCACTGCTGGCCCAGAGGGCTCCTGTGACAAAGGTGACACTGTGATGAAGGCCAGGCCCTGTGCTGGGCGTCCCACCATGCTGGGTTCTGCACAGCAATGAGCTGAGCCACAGGCACAGCCCCCTCCCCACATCCCCCCCACCATGGCCAGCCCCAAAGGCAGCAGGGCTCCTGCTGTGGCTCAGGGCCTTGCATGCTGCAGGCTGGAGGCGTGTGTGGGAACAACTCCGAGCAGCACCGGTCCCTGCTGTCACAGGAGCTGGCCACCACGTGGGCAGCAGGTCCCACAGCTCCACTGGCTGATTGCACTGGAGTGCCAGGTCACCCTGGGCACGGCTCCACTGCTCCAACCAGCCACAGGTGATGCACCTGAGCTCTGCTTCAGCATCATTAACAGCAACCAGCTCAGTGCTGCCAGAGGCCCTGCCAGCCAGGCTGGGGCTCTGAGGGGGTCATTTAAGGACCTGCAACTGCCCAGAAACCAGAGCACCCCAGTGACAAACTGGGGTCATGCTGTCTCAGCTAAACCCCAGGGCATTCTGCTCAGAATCAGAGGCAGCCGTGTTAGGCTGGGATCAGTCTGCGCCGTGATGTGACAGGAGGTCACTGCAAGGGGCACCTTAAGAAAGAAGAGGGAAATCTTGCTCAGCTATGGAGAATCCCAGCTCCTGCCTGGCTCTTTGGTAACAAAGTTTTTGATGAGTTAAGGGCCGTGGTATCTCCTGAAGCCAAAGGTAAAATGGCCCAATGCAGCCCATCACACCGGGCTGTGCTGCCACTCACCTCCTGGCACAACTCGGGGGCAGGAGACTCTCAGGACAAAGTGCTTTGGCCTGTGAAGCAGGCAGAGAGTGGAAACTCCCATGGGAGTCCCGTCCCTCCAGAGCATGTGAGGACAGAGGTGGCTCTGGCAGCTCTCCAGATTCACAGAGCACCAGGTCCCCCACTTCACTGGTCATCCAGCAACTCTCTGCAGTGCTGCTCCTGTTCATCAGAGACTTGGAAAGCCTTCACAGAAGCATCCAGCTCATGCCTTACAAGTGAGTGGATAAAAGAAGCTGGATTCCTGTCAACACATGCACCAGGAGAAAGGGATAGTGCAGCTGAGCTACTGAAAGATCCCTGTTCCCTTTTTATCAGATCTCTGTTCCAAAGCCAGGCAAAGCTTTCAGTGCCATCAAGGGACAGGGCAGGGCAGTGAAACAGAACCCCAGCTCAGGGAGCCTCTCTGGCAGCATAAAAAGCCCTGCAGCCCTGAGGGAGGATGAGAGCTGCTCACCACAGACACTGTCTAGGAAACCAGGAAGCAAAGTGAGGGGATGAGTTGCAGGGGTGCTTGTACCCCCAGGGAACTTTCTTCTGTATGGCTGAGATTTGGGCAGAGCTGGCACAGAGGCCAGCCAGTGAGCTCAGCCAGTGCTCAGATGGACACGATGGGGAGGGTTATTGCCTGGTGACCCCCAGAGAAGCTTGGGAGCCTTTTATCACTTTTATCACTCACGTAGCCAAATAAAGCTGGCTAACTCCTTATCTGCTTCAGGGCTCTCCAGCCCTGACCCAGCAGCCCTTCCAGCTCAGCTCAGTCAGACACTGCAGAGCTGGGGGGCAAATCCCAGCCAGCACTGAGGTGTGTGGGGAAGTGAGGTGACACTGTGCCACCCTACCAGATCCCTCACAGGCCATGTCAACAGGTACAGAGGACAGACACACTGACAGAATCCCATCAGTGCTACCTGAGATGCTTCTCTATTCACCCTCCTCCCCTAGGAACTAACCTGGTCC
The DNA here is from genome assembly GCA_013400415.1 of Scytalopus superciliaris. Classification (NCBI taxonomy): domain Eukaryota; kingdom Metazoa; phylum Chordata; class Aves; order Passeriformes; family Rhinocryptidae; genus Scytalopus; species Scytalopus superciliaris. The sequence continues at coordinate 551,200 of VXBX01007372.1, forward strand.
CTGGAGAAGGCTGTGAAGAGTGTCAGGAAGCCCTTTGTCACCAGCTCTTCCCACTCTGCCTGGCAGTAGAAGTCCTTGGATTTCTGTCGGCAGCCAAAGAACAGGCAGTTCCCTGAAGAGAACAGAGCACAAGGGCTGTGCTGGGATGACCAAGTGCCCTGTGAGTGCCGGGCACTGCTGGTGCCCACGGGACCTGGGGCTGAGCCCCAAGGCTCCCACCTCTCTGCTGCACCAGCTGACAGCCCTGGCCCGGAAGAGGCAGGAACCAGGTGAGCATGAAGTCAAGTGACCCATGACAACCAGAGGCCTCTGTGTGCTGCAAAAGCAGGAGGTGTGGAGCAGGTAGGGCAAAAGGTGCTCCCCAGGGCTGCCTGTTCCCCTCCACCAGCCTCAGCTTCCTGCTGCAGCCCATGGCTGAGCCAGCGGAATGAGGATGGGACAAGGGCAGAGGCACGACTCCTTGTGCAGCAGCAGGTGAGCTCAGTAACCCACCTCCACTCTCAGAGAGCCAAGAAAGCCTCTGCAGAGCCCTACCCCAACCCAAGGAGCTGCCCTGCAGCACAGTCTGTGAATAATCACTCAGACTGCACACAGGAGGCCCTGGTAATCACCTGCCCCTGAATCCAGCTTGCTCTGGCTCAAACACAGCAAAGCCTGCACCTGCCCAAACCCTCACAACCCCCTAGGCTCTCCTTGCTGTCTGCTGACATAGACCTGTCTGCTGCAAGAGGCATCCCGGGACCCTCCCAGGACCATTCCTCACCTCTACGTCCCTGTGCCACCCGCTCCTGTATGGCTGCTCGGAAAGGTGCCACTCCTGTGCCAGGGCCAATCATGATCACGGGGGTGGCAGCGTCAGCTGGGAACTTCATTCCTCCTTTCTTCACCCAAAGAGGCACCCGAACATCACCTGCAAAACAAACAGACTGCATAGTATCAGCCCACCAGCCGTGCCCCTGGGACAGCCTGCAGAGGGTGAGCTCCTTCAGGATACTCCAAAGACATGGACAGCACCTGGCTCACCAGCCCCAGTCCCAAGGGCACACTCTGTGTGTGTGAAAAGCACTTTAGCTGTCCCAGCACTGCCTCTGCAAGAACCTGAGGGAACCCCAGAGCATGGCAAGAGCCCCCAAGCATCCAGGCTGTGGGACAGCCTTCCCCTCACACAGCCTGTGCCAGGGAAGACAGCAGTGAAGGTTAAGCTGAGATCCCAACCTGGCTGGGTGTAAAGGAGGCCACACTTCACTCATCTGGGTGAAGAGCCCCATCGAAGTACTCTGAGAAGCCCCTGTCTTGCCCTGGAGTCATACAGAAGAATCCTCTAACACTCTGGAGCTCTGAGACCCTGTGAGCTTGTCACATTTGCTTGGGGACACACCAGAGGGGGTTTGTAGTTAGAGCAGATGAGCAGCACTCATGGGCTCTGCAGGACAGGATGGATGTGCTCAAAGGAAGAACCAGAGCTGGGCCTATGGGGCTGGAGGTGTCCAGCAGTCAGAGTACTACCAACTCCAGGACACCAGGAGCAGCCCTCAGCAGGACAGCGGGGCACACTGGCACTGGAAGCAGGAGGGTCAAGCAGCTGTGAGAAAATCAGGAGCTCAGGGTAAGCTGGAGGAGCACACTGTGCTCTGAAGAGGATGGGACCAGTGAAGAACAGCTTCTTGTCAGTTCAGCTCATCCTGCCAAGCCAGTGTGCTCCAGCTCTACATGGAGGTGGTGCTCCAGCCAGGGTCCAGGCAGCTCCAGCACACACACATCTCCACCATGGTCCCAAGGGATCAGTGCTGGGTGCTGTGACAAGCACAGAGTCCAAGCACTTACCTTGCTCTGGATTGAGAGAAGCCAGCCAGGTAGAGCAGAGCCCCCGGCGGGGTTTGCTGAGCCGTGTCTTGTACTGCACCACTGCCATGAGGATCTGGATCCGGTCAGGGTGGGCCTGTGTCCAGACAGGAGTCATGAGAAATGAGCAGACACCCAGCACAGCTCCACAGGAAGGGCCCAGCACCTCCTACAGGGGCAAAGCCTGTGCCCAGCTTCTGCCAGGGTGCCTACAACACTCATCCTATCCTGAAACAGCCACTTAGAATGGAGCACACCCTTATCCGAAACCTTTCCTACGGCACTGCTGCTGGAATGCTGGGTTCAGTGACAGTGACTGTCCAAGTGAGGAGGTGCCCGTGGAGGACAAATCCAGCCGTGCACGGGCTGATTTGTGCCAGGCACCCGGGCCGGGTCCCACCGCCCCCTCCCGGCAGCAGCGGGGAGCAGCGCTCCCGCTTCCCAGGGCCGCCCGGGGCACTCCCAGCCTCTGCACAACCACAGCCCACTGCTCCCAGTGGCAAGGACACCAGGCCTCTGAGGAGCACTGGGACAGTCCTGGCACTTGCTGGGCTGCAGGAGAGCAAGTGCCTGAATCTGGAGGCCGGTACAGCCGTGAGGTTTGCAGCCAGCAGGTCAGGCTGCTGCAGACTCAACTGGGCTGTGGGTGCTCAGGGGCCTGAGACCAGAATCTGGACACACGTGGCATGCACAGAACCAACAGCCAGCCCAGGCCCTGCCATACCCCCAGCTCAGAGCCTGACACGAGGCCAAAAGGGCTGAGCTCTTACCAGCAAGGAGGAGGCGATGGAGAAGGCACGGGGCCTGATGCGAGGGATGAGGTCCAGCAGGTAATCAGCTGGAATGGCACACGTTGTGTGAGGGAAATCCCACAGGGCCTGGAAAGCCAAGAGGGGTAAGGCCTGGTGCACCCCAGAAGACAAACCTGCACCCTGCAGAAGGCAGCCTGCCTGCTCTCAGGGTGCCATAGGCTGTCCCACATGGTGTGCCACATTGCCCTCGTTCAAAGGCACCACACCAGGCACCTCTGAGCATACCCAGGCTACAGCACACAGCCCACCTTGGAGACCAGAAGGATTTAGAGCTGGTCTTAACTGCCAGTGGGAATTCACAGGCACTTCAGAAAGTGGGTAAAGTAGATTAAATTCCCCAACCAAGAAATTATGGTTGATCATCTGCCTGGGTTCTTTCTGCCATGGCACAGCCCTCGTGGAGCAGGCCTGCCCTGCTCCCCAGCCTCACCTCCAGCGTGGTCCTGCGGGGCCGGTTGCAGTAGCTGTACAGCTCCTCCTGGCCCTGAGCAGAGCTGAACTCCTGCAGCTTCTCCCTCTCCAGCTCGTTGGTGGAGAAGTAGGACAAGAGCTCGAAGAAGGAGCGCCGTGGCACACAGGAGATGTCCAGGTAGTGAGTGACCAGGTGCTGGATGGTGCAGGGCTGTGGCAAGAGGGGAGGGAGGGATGTGCCTGCAAGGCAAGGCAGCAACTCAGGGGCAGCCCCGGGGCTGGATGCCTGGCTCTGCCTGCCTGCTGTCCCCACACCAGGGTAGCCCTGCAGGCACCCACACACTGCACCAACGTGCCACTGGAGCCAATTTCAGCTGCCACTGCTCCTGCCATGGGGCCCCCACTCCCTCCTGCTCTCCCCACTTTGCTTTTCAAGCCTGCAGATTTGGCAACGTCAGTGCTGTTCGGCTGTCCCCTACTTTTGGAAAGAGCCTTGGGATAATGCCTTATCCATATGGCTCCCACCCATCCTGCACACAATGCAGTGGAAATAACCAGTAGTGTCGTATGTGTCAGTCTGTCTTTGTTTCCTTTGTATCTCCCAAGGGTGTGAGGAGCAGCCTGAATTTCTCTTGGGTTTGCCTGCCAGGCAGGAATTCTAACATCGGCAGACACAGGAAACATGGAGGGGGAATAGGCACTCAGGAGCCAGTAGAGAGAACTCCAGGTCCATGGAGACTGCAGAGCCACCAAGGGCTCTGAGGGGCCTCCAAGGGGTTTCTCTGGTTGTTGGAGCTCATTTGTGGTTGCAGAAGCACCTGCAGCAGGTCTCAGGGCAAAGGCAGGCTGCATTCCCCACAAAGCACAGGTTTCCTGACCTGGGTCTGGGGCTGAGGAGGCTGCAGGATCCTCCCCACTCTGCTGGGGTTGCCAAGGCACAAGGCCTGGATGGAGCCTGGCACTGCTGGATTCCTTCCACGGTCACACTGACCCTAAGCAGGATCCACACAATCACAGCACTGGGAGAGAAGAACAGTCCCCATACTGCCAGACAGGCAGGTGTCCTGTATCCATCTGACACTCCCAACTCCATGAACCAGGTCTACAGCAAAGGAAGAGCAGAGCTCCAGGCTGGGCCACAGCTCAGCGGCTGCCCTGTCCCAGCAGGGAGGGAAAGCAGCAGCAGGCAGGACCTACCAGGCTCCGTGGGCTTCAGCACAAAGCGTCTGTCTGGATCCAGGTGAAGGAGCTGGCAGAACTGTTGCACATCCTCGGGGCAGTTCTGGGGCTGGATCATCACCACGTCCCCTGCACTGAACCTGTGGATGCAGTGGGAGCTGCCAAGCACAGCCATGGGGCAGAGCCATGGGGCATGGCACTGCCGCCCCAACCAGCACCCACACTGGGGGAAACAAATTCCCAGTGTCACCAATGTGCTTCTCCAACTGACAGGCAAAGAGAGCTGGTCCATGGGCAGGACCCCCAGTGCCACACACCCCTAACTTTGCCATGGAGGGGGATCACATCCCCAGGGCTGCAGCCTCAGGTATTAGTGAGGACAGGCAGTGGTAAAGGAGGGCAGGTTATAGGGCACCTGGTCCCACATGACAAAGCCTGGGGGAGTCAGGAAAATGCTCACGTGATCCCCGAGCCCGTGACGTCGAACTCCATGAGCCGGACATCCTGGAAGTGGGACGGTGCTGTGACCCGCTGGTTGGACACCACGGGGGCAGCGAAGGGATGGAGCTCGGATGGAACTGCCCTGGGTGCTGCCGGCCGGAGCAGGTCACCCTCGGGGTGTGGGGAGTCCTCAGGCAGGTAGTGCAGGGTGTATTTGGGGGGCAGGCTGTGGGGTGGAGAGCAATGTAGTGGTTACTCCATGCCACAGATCCTCTGCTACAGCAGGGCTAGAGGCAGGGAGAGGCCTGGAGTTTCCCACTGCACCCACCACCATCAACCCTGTCCCCTGGAGTTGGCTTGTGTAAGGGAATGCAATGCAGACTGCCAGGAGGAGATTCCAAAGGCTGGCTGGGCACACACACTCTGCCAGGAGCAGAGGCACATCAGGACAGCAGGATGGGCAGAACCTGGCTGGGGCATCTGACACACACCCCCAGGGGACAAGGGGACACCCCATACAGAGATGGGCCACCAAGTGGCCAAAGAACAAAGGACAATTGGGACACCAGTAGCTGTGTGGGGAGGGTTCCTGGTCAAAGCAGAGCACATCTCCACTCTGGAGAACAGCAAGGAAGAGTGGCATTATACACCAGCCAGTCCCTGCTGGGCCCATCCTCTGCACCCACCGTATGTCTGGACTGATGATCTCAAGGCCAGGAGGGAGAGGATACAAGGCGAGGATCTTGTCCCATAAGGCCAGGAGCCACGGATCAACCACTGCATCTGGTCTGCAAGCAGGAAATTCATGCTGCAGCACTGCAACATCATCCCTTAGGGTTCAAGCCCTGCTACCCCTGCACCTGTCCAATGCTGGGGTGATCCTGCACAACCACCCCTGCTCCCCCTGCACTGCACTGTCATCCCAGGCTGTTCCCTTCTAGTTGCAGGTCTGGGAGGAAACATCTCTCAGACACTCTAAGCCCTCCCTCACTCTGTGGGGCCCAACCACTGACACCTGAACAGAACCATGAGCACCCCCTGAGCACCACCTGTGGCAATCACCCATTCCCTGAGCCACACAGAGACTCTGCCTCATGCCAGGTGAGCACAGCTCACACTGCTGCAAGTACGTGGCTGTGTGACAGAGCCATCCCCTGCTCTGAACAGGGCTGGAGCTGAGCCAGGAGGTGTTGGCACATCCTGGGGGTCACGGGACACCCTGGAGAAGCAGGTGACTGATGTCCTGGCACAGGAGAGTAATGAGCAGAGGTCAGCATGTTCACAGAGCTGCAGGAGCAGCCCCGTGGTGGGAGCTGCTGTTCCCCAGGCTGGGGTAGAGCACACACAGCCCTGCCCCAGCCCAAGCACAGGGCTGTAGTACACCCTGGGGCTCCCCCCTGCCACACCTCCTCTGAGCTCTTACCCCAGATCATGCTGGTCGTCTCCCAAGGCCACTGGCAGCAGCGGGTTGCCCCCAAGCTGTAACACCCGTTTGTGCAGCTTCTTTGCAACAAAATTAAACCTGAGCAGAAAATAAGACAGCTGTGAAGGCAGGGCTGCTCCAGCACCACAGCAGGCACTGCCCACAGCAGCCAGCACATGGTGTCAGGGCCACTGGAGCAGCAGAGAGGCAGCACCACGACCTGGCCTGTGTCCTGCCCAGCCTGTCCCCCATCCTGGGGCAGCTCACAGAAGTAGCTGGCTGCCACAGGCTGTGCCCAGCTCCCAGAAGGGACTCAGGGAGGTCCAGCTTCCCTTCAGGGAAGCCTGTGCCCCAGGACCACTTCCTCACTCCAGCCCCTCACTGCCCCATGGAGCTCAGGCACACCCACTCCTCCCACTACAGCTCTTTCAGGCACCTGGGAACAATCTTTTGGGATAGAACTGGGAACAACAGGCCTGGTTGCCATCTGTAGTTGGCATCTCCTGTTGCTTTGGCCCACTGGCAAGTGGCACAGCCTGTGCTGTGGCACAAAGCTCCCCTGCAGTTCAGATGGAAAACTGAAGGGCTGCAATAAATGACTGACAGATGATGTCACACTCACTGCAGCAAAGCACCTGTTTGGAGAGGCTGGGAGGGAAGGAACGGGCAGAAGCCTAATTCCTGGGGTTGGGAGTGACACAGGCTGGTAGGAATTACATTTCATCCTGAGTCAGGCTCTGTCTCCCCTCACCTCCTCCATTCTCCAGCCTCTCTGGTCTCTCCCACAGCCAGAGCTGTGAGAAGCAGCTGCCCAGGAGCTGCAGAGCTGCTTACTTGGGGTAGGAGGAGTCGCCAAGGCCCAGCACGGCGTAGTCCAGCTGGCAGAGGGACCCGGGTGGCAGGTTCTTCCGGAACAGAAACCGCCAGAACATCTACGGAGGACACAGCCAGGGAGTCCTGCTGCTGCCAAGGCAGCCTGCCCTGCCTGCTCCTCCCTAGGTCCCTGCTCTCCCTCCCATCTGCTCCATCCTGAATCCCAACAGAGTGGGGAGCACGGCCTCCTGCAGAGGTGATCCCCAAAAGGCCCCTCACCAGCTCCCTGCCCGTGTCCCACGAGACGTGACTGGTGCTGCACCAAAGCTCTCCCCTCCAAAAATAACCACTGCTCAAGCTGCTTCTAGAGAGAAGTCCCTGGATCAGGAATATAAAAGCAAAATGGCCAGGAATATATCCTACCTTCATGTTATCAGGTGGGTCTCCCTGGCCAGTGGTTGCACACACAAACACCACCAGTGGCTCGTGGATGAGGTTGGCCTGTGGGCACAAACATGGAGAGGCACGTTCAGGTCAGCAGCCTACAGCCTGCTCTGGAGCTGGGCTGGGAGAGCTGAGGGTGTCCAGTGTGGAGAAGAGAGAAGGCCCTGCTGAGACCTCAGAGCCCCTTCCAGGACCTAAAGGGGGTCCAAGAGAGTTGAAGAGGGACTTGGGACAAGGAATGGAGGGACAGGACAAGGGGGAATGGCTTCCCACTGCCAGAGGGCAAGGTCAGATGGGATACTGGGAAGGAATTTTTCCCTGTGAGGGTGGGCAGGCCCTGGCACAGATTGGGCAGAGATGCTGTGACTGCCCCATCCCTGGGAGTGTCCAAGGCCAGGCTTGACAGGGCTTGGAGCAACCCAAGCTAGTGGAAGGTGTCCCTGTCCATGGCAGGGGGTGGAACTTTAAGGTCCCTGCCAGCCCGAACCATTCTATGATTCTATGAAACACGTCCTGCCCCCACATGGCTGCTCACACCATAATGAGCTCACAGACAACACTTGGAATAAAACCCACAGCCCTGCATGGCACAAGCTCCTCCACAGGCCCTGCTGCCCACCCACTCCCTGCAGCACCAGCTCCTCCCCTCGCAGGGAACAGCTGAGCAGCTGTGACTCCACCCCAGCAGTCCCTGTTCCCACAAGCTGCCCTCGAGAAGGGCATAGAGCCAGGCCCTGGTGACATACACAGACCAGAGCAAGGGTGGAGGATGCCCAGGGGGCAGAAAGGGGGCTGGTGGAGCTGGAGCAGGAGGGGCAATGGCCAGAGCCCCCCGTGTGTGACCCCACTCACCACATCACAGCTGTCCAGGGCCTCCACCCTGCAGTGCAGGCGCCGCCGCGCGGCCTCCCTGCCAATCCTCTCCGCCGTGTCCTGAGCCGTGCCCGTCTGGCTGCCAAACAGCACCAGGAGTCTCCGCTCTGCCATCTGCAAGAGACACACCAGGGCCCTCATGTTGTTGTGGTGGTAAAAAAAGCAGCAAAGCAGCATATTTACAGCAAGCAAACTAACACACTTTATTGTTTATCACACACCGTTATATACAGTTGCAGTGGTTACTTGTCACTTTTTGATAGGTGCTTTCCCTTATATTTCTCCAGTAACAAAACTTCTTATTGGTAACTTTTAAGTGTTGTAACTTGCAGCCTATCCCCAGCTATCTCTTCCACTTTCTTGTTTACATTCTTCCTCCCTCTGTGTGCCTTCTTTTAAGGATACACCACAAAGTTGTCAAGCTTAATGTCAGCACTCAGGGGGTCGGCAGACCCACTGTCCACCACCACACCCTCACCCGGAGGGGAAGGGGGTGGGGGCAGAGCTGGGCCTGCCCCGGGCCCAGCAGCACCCACCCTGCCCAGGCTGCAAAGGCACACCCAGGGGACACTTGTGACATTTGTGACACAGCAACAGACAGCACGGGGGTGGCAAAGAGCTGGGATTCAGTGGTGGGGTACGAGGCTCCTGAGCTCTCCTCCCACCCCTGCCCAGCACTGAGGGAATGACCCCGTGTCCTAGAGCAGCTGGGACACCACTGTGCTCCTTGTCCCCACTGCCAGGACACGCAGGGGCCACAGCCCGTGTCCTGGCTCGTGTATCCACCCTCAGCTGAGCCCCTGGGATCAGCTGCTCCCCAGTGCTGGTTTAACCTTCCTGCGTGCCCTGCGAGTCTGGTCTGAGGGGGCGTGGGGAGGAGCCTGGGAGCTCAGAGACAGAGAAAGGGGTGAGCAGAGACGCAGCCTGCCCTCAGCCACCCTCTCAGGGAGCAGGGCCCACAGTCCTGCAGGGAACCCAGCCCAGAGGGGTCTGAGCTGGAAACGGCCACTGTCACCACGTGAATATGTAGAATAGCAACGAATACATGAATATGTAGTATAATAATGCAGAATAACAACGAATTAAACAGTAATAATAGAAAACAAAACCACAGAATCACACACTGAGCTGGGCTGGAATGGAGCCTCAAGCTCACCCCATCCCACCCCCTGCCATGGGCAGGGGCACCTCCCACCAGCCCAGGGTGCTCCAAGCCCTGTCCAACCTGGCCTGGGACAC
>VXBX01007372.1:561567-576248 GCA_013400415.1 Scytalopus superciliaris
CGGGTTCGCCACCTTCGAGCTGCTGCTGCACGGGCTGGCCCTGCTCGCCTTCTCGGTGCTGCTCGTGCTCAAGGTGGACGGCGCGGCCGCCGCGCTCTCCTGGTGGGTCGTGTTCGTGCCCTTCTTCGCCGCTGACGGGCTCAGCACCTACTTCACCACCATCGTGTCCGTGCGGCTGTTCCAGGACGGCGAGAAGCGCCTGGCGGTGCTGCGGCTCTTCTGGATCCTCACCATCCTCAGCCTCAAGTTCGTGTTCGAGATGCTGCTGTGCCAGAAGCTGGTGGAGCGCACCCGCGAGCTCTGGTACGGGCTCATCATGTCGCCCGTCTTCATCCTGCTCCAGCTGCTCATGATCCGCGCCTGCCGCGTGAACTGAGGGATCCCCCGGGCCTGTCCCGCCGGCGGGGACAGGGNCAGCCCTGCTCAGCAGCAGCAAAGCTCAGTGGTTTCCATCTGTGCCCTCACTTCCCCGAGCCCCCCAACGCTATGCCAGGGTTCTGTGGGGCCGTGCTGTGAGCCACACAGCACTGATACATGTGGGGTTTAGCAGGTGGTTTTTCTTCTTTGTATTTCACTCCCGTTCCCAAAATATGGAAGGAGGGGTGTGGGGAGCGCAGGGCATGGGGCAAGGGCATGCACTGCTGCTGGTTGTGGAGGAGAGTGTCACTGAACCCCAGCTTTGGTGTGAAGCACCGTGCTCAGACCCCCAGAGAGCTGGGGGAGTTCCACATTCCTTGTGGAAGTGTGGATCAGTGTGCCAAAAGGCACAGCCACAGCCCAGCCTCCCCTTGTGTCCAACTCCCACGAGGGTTTTGGGAAAGGCTGATGAGACCCTCAGCCCAGCACCCTGCTCTGGTTCCCACACTGCCTGTCACAGAGCTGTGTGCTCTGCTGCTGCTGTTCCCTCTGACAAAGCACCTTCTGGCAGCCAGNACGCTTGCCACAGGGCCATGCTCACCTCTCCGCCCTGCCCGGCGCCCCGCACTGCCCCGAGGGCTCCCGCTGTGCCCCGGCTCCCCCAGCCCTGCCAGCGCCAGCTGCTTTATTTGAAAATAAAAACGCGCTGAAGGATCGGCGTTATTTAAAACTGTTTCCGTAGGAAGCAATTGTAACTAAAACTGCTTCCATAGGAGGCAGTTCTAACTAAAACTGCTGCCCGGAGNAAGGGCATGCACTGCTGCTGGTTGTGGAGGAGAGTGTCACTGAACCCCAGCTTTGGTGTGAAGCACCGTGCTCAGACCCCCAGAGAGCTGGGGGAGTTCCACATTCCTTGTGGAAGTGTGGATCAGTGTGCCAAAAGGCACAGCCACAGCCCAGCCTCCCCTTGTGTCCAACTCCCACGAGGGTTTTGGGAAAGGCTGATGAGACCCTCAGCCCAGCACCCTGCTCTGGTTCCCACACTGCCTGTCACAGAGCTGTGTGCTCTGCTGCTGCTGTTCCCTCTGACAAAGCACCTTCTGGCAGCCAGGGCTCCTCCTCCTGCTCAGCCTCTGCCCCCTGTGAGGTCCCCACCCTGTGCCCTGGGGTGGGATCTGCCACAGGAGCTGCCCTGTGACCAGCCGTGTCACTGCTCTGTCAGCGCAGAGGCCTGAGGGGTAACACGGATGTGTTGGTGAGGCTGATCCCTCCAGGAGATCCTCTGAGGACAGTGAGACCAGCAGCTGCTCCTCTGGTCTCTGAGAAGCAGGTGGGAACTGCGAGGAAGCTCCTGCTGGTGACAGAGGCTGTCCCTTGGTGCTCTGCCAGCCCATCCTGTCACAGAGCAGCGGTGGGACAACCAGCAGCCTGGGCCAGCAGAATCCATAAGCTGGCACATATTTAGCCCAGAGTGGTCCATACTGGGGGGCAGATGCTCAGTGTGACCTGCTCCCAGCAGCCTCTGTTCAGGTGGCACCTTGGCTCTGTGTGGCTCCCCAGTGACTGCAGGTGGCCTGTCCTGGACTGGCTCCAGAGCCCAGGTGGGTACAGGACAGGAGCACCCCTTTTGCTTGGTCCTCCCTCAGTCGAGGTCAGGGACTGTCCTGCTCTGCTCTGGGCTGGGGTGTCCTCACCTTGAGTGCTGGGGGCAGCTTGGGCACCACAATTCGAGAAAGACCTGAAGCTGTTGGAGGGTGTCCAAGGGAGGGACACAAGGAGGGTGAAGGGCCTTTGGGCACCATACAAGGAGCAGCTGAGGTCACTTGGCTTGTTCAGCCTCAAGAAGAGGAGACTGAGGGGAGACTCACCAGGGTTCGCAGCTTCCTCAGGAGGGGCAGTGCAGGGGTAGCTCCAATCTCTGCTCTCTGTGAGCAGTGTCAGCACCCAGAGAATGGCCTGGAGCTGTGCCAGGGCAGGCTCAGGTTGGATCTCAGGGAAAGGCTCTTCCCCCAGAGGGTGGTGGGCACTGCCCAGGCTCCCCAGGGCAGTGGGCACAGCCCCAAGGCTGCCAGAGCTCCAGGAGGGTTTGGATGATGCTCTGAGGGACAGGGTGGGATTGTTGGGGTGTCTATGCAGGGCCAGGGATTGGACTGGATGGTCTTTGTGGGTCCCTTCCAACTCAGGATATTCTGTGGTTCTTGCCCCCCCTGAGGTGGCATTGGGCCCTGGGTGTGGGGACATCCCTCACAGGAGCTCTTCAGCTCCTGCTTCACCTGCTGATGTGGTTTCCCAGGGCTTGGTGTCACCAAGGCTGAGCCGTCATGGCCCCAGGTGCTCTGGTCAGTCCACTTGGAGCCAGCTCTTTGCTCCCCTGGGCCAAGGCCACGTTACCTGGGAGGCAGTGGCTGACTGCTCCTTGTCACCCCCACGGGAGCTCACCCCACACTCGGTGTCCCCCTGACATGGTTGTACCCACAGTGTGCCCAGTCACCTGCGTGCACAGCCCACGGGTGTTCTACCCCCTGCCCTCACAGAAGCCGTGTCAGCAGCAGCCACAGGGGCACTGGTGTGTGGCTGGGCAGGAGGAGGGATGGAAGCATGGCTGGGGCTGGGGGGGATCAGTGTCTGCTGAACCAGAGCCACAGTGGGTGAGGGACACGGAGAGGAGCAGGATGGGCAGCAAAGCCTCTGAGTCAGGAGGGGACACTCACCGAGTGGCCCAGGGCAGCAGCGGTGCCTTTGGACACTCCCACAGCTCCCAACCACTAGCTAATAAACTAAGGAAGGAGCTCATCAAAACCAAAGGAGATCAAACAGATGAGCACATCCCTCAGCCTTGCTGCGACGCTGCCGAGGAAGGGGGCAGTTTCCTGCTGGCCAGCCCTGGCAGGGCCAGCCCGGACTGTCAGCCCTGAGCTAACAGCAGCCCTGTCACCGGGGTGTGGTGCCCGACACAGGGGCACTGTGCCACCCACATCCCGCTGTGCCGCCCAGCCCGCCTGCAAGCGGCAATTCCAGCAGTTTGCAGCTGCCTTGGGGAAGAGCCAGCAGTGGACCTGTCCCAGCTCTGCTCCTCCAAGGTAAGGCATTACCTTCCCCCGGGCATGTGGGGACACAGGAGGGGCAGGATGCCAAGCTGTGGCACTCAGGGTGCTGCCTGGAGGGAGGTGATGGACAGGGGGATTGCTGGCAGCCAGGACCAGCCTGTCCCTTGCCAGGACTCATGCCTGGTGCAGAGGAGCCTCCCGTGGTGCCCAGGGCCACCAACTTCTGGAACAAACGTTCCTGGGGCATTTGCCCGAGCACCCAGCAGTGTGCAGTGCTGGCACACCGGCCTGTGGACACACAGAACTCCTTCTGGGAGCATCCCATGGAGAAATCCTGCTGGACTCCCCACCAGCGGACAGACCCTGACAGGTCCACTGCCTAGTAGTGTGAGCTGTGGTGCCCCTGCCATTCCCTGGTGTGGCACCAGAGGCTCCTCAGCTCTCAGGCCAACACTCTTCCATGCTGGAACACGGTCTGGCAGAGATGAAAATCTCACCTCTGGGTCTGCTCTCACTGCTGAGGGGGGTGTGTTGGGTATTGCTGCCAGCTGGGCCTTTCCCAAACTCAAGGGCATGTGTCAGGGGAGTGTCTGAGCTCCCAGCCTGGAGGTCTGGCCGTGGGGACACTCTGGCCAGCACAGGTTCCCTAGGCTGGGTCTGTGGACCCCAGCCCTGAGCACCTCCGAACCCCCAGGCCGGTGGTGAAGAACCCCCTGCACAGCCCAGCCTGGGTGCCAAACCAGCATCCCCCTGGCAGAGGGGAAGTACCAGCAGTACCACCCTGCTCCTTGTGTCCCAGCTCCTGCAGGGACAGGAGCAGCTCTCGGGGAGACCTGAAACTGGGGGTGGGTGTGCTGGCAGGAGAGAAGCCAGTGGTGCCGTGCCCATGTGGCATCTCCAGAGCAGAGCCTGCCTGGGACAGCACAGATGGGCTCCATGCACCAGGAGGACAGAGGTCCAGCATGACCTGAGCATCCAGAGGGGCACAAGGGCTCCCAAAGGAGACACTTGGGAACGGGTAGCCCAAGGGACTTACATCCCTCCCTCCACCTAGACATGGACAGCACCTGAGGGCCGTGGGGCCTCCTCAGGGCAGTGGTGGCTTTAACATCCCAATGTGGGGGATGGCTCTGGTGAGGAGCTGGGAGCTGCTGCCTGGAAGGACCCTGGGCAGTGTCCTGCCTTTCCCAAACTCGTGGGAACAGAAGCCACACCACACCCAGTGTCCTGTGTCCAGTTCTGGGCCCCTCAGTTTAGGAAGGACATTGAGGTACTGGAGTCTAGAGAAAGGCAATGAAACTGGTGAAGGGTCTAGAGAGTAAGTCCCACCAGGAGCAGCTGAGGGAGCTGGGTGGGCTCAGCCTGGAGAAAAGGAGGCTTAGAGAGGACCTTCTCTGACTCCCTGACAGGAGGGTGGAGCCAGCTGGGGGTCAGGCTCTTCTCCCATGTAATAAGTGATAGAATGAGAGGAAATGGCCTCGAGTTGTGCCATGGGAGGTCTAGGTTAGGCATCAGGAGGAATTTCTTCACAGAAGGGGCAATTAAACACTGGAAGGGGCTGCCCAGGGTGGGGGTGGAGTGCCCATGTCTGGAGATATCCAAGGACGTGGCACTCAGTGCTCTGGGCTGGGTGACAAGGTGGGGGTTGGGTACAGGGTGGATGTGTTGATCTCAGAGGTCTTTCCCAACCTCCACAGTTTTGTGATTCTGTCGGAGGGCAGGACTGTGAGCAGAGCAGTCACCACACACGAGGGTGACTGAGAGAAGGGTGGTGTGGGAGAACAAGGAAGGGACATGGCTGGGGGTCGTGTGTGTCCGGCATGGATGAGCTGGTGCTGGGCGATGTGGAGATAGAGGGCTGGGGACCATGGCTTGGTGGCTGAGCCCTGGGAGCTGGAGTTGGGCTGTGTCTCTGGTGCAGTTCTGTCATATGGAGAGAGCTGGAACTGTCCCAAAAGTAAAGCCAAGACTTTCAAGCCCTTGCAAACCGCACGTGCCACCCAGTGCTCTCAGTCCCTTGCTGCTTTGCTATTTAGCACTCCCAAATAGTAGTGGGAACCCAAACCCCACCTGGTTCCCAAAGCTGGGGTGTCTCAGTGTCCAGGGAGAGCCTGGCTGGTGTCCTGAGGTAGCAAAAGCAGCATTTGCAGCAGGGTAGGTCCTTGATGGTTTCCTCCCAGAGCAGTATCTGGGCTTTGTGTGCTGAGCACTGACACCAGATCATGGTCTGGGAGGTGGTACTGGGGGTGTCCTGGTCATCTCACACACAAACCAGTTCCATTCACCAAGATAAGGGCCTTGGCTGCCTGTGCCAGGTCCGTCCTGCTGGGAAGGAGCCTGGCAGCCCTGCCAAGAATGGCCCCTCAGCCCTGCCAGTGGAGAGGAGCTGTAGGTCACCCCTGCCTGGGGCTGCCCCATGTGAGCTCCCCTGGACCTGGCTGCAGGCCAGCTTTCCAGTTCTTCCTGAACCCTCCTAATTTAGCTTTGTTTTGTTTTGGTCTTTTACAAGCTTTTGTGTAGGAGCTGCACCTTACCTGTGTGTCTAACCTCATCTCAGCTTCTGGCTGCTGGAAACACTGGGACAAGCAGTCAGTTCCTGGAGAGCACCTAGATTTCACCTAGATTTCACCTAGATTTGCCAAGAAACCCAGGCTCTCACAGTCTGACAGCATTCTCTGGTGGGTGACAGCCTTGCTGGAGAGGAAGGGGTCACACTCAGAGAGGCTGAGCCAGCAGCTGAGCAGGTGTGAGCCAGAGGGGCTTTGGGTGTCCCTGGCTAATGGCCAAGGTGTGCCCCAGCAAATGTCACCCTGTGAGCACACAGGTGCCCTGAGCTGCTGCAGACCCCATTTTCAATGTCCTGGTGTTCCCAGGACCTCATCCATAATTTTATAGCATAATTCAGAGCTGGCAAGGCTGCAGGTGAAAGTGCAAGTCCATGTTCAGTCACCACTCTTGGAAAGATGTGAGAAATGTGGAGTGAGTGCTCAAAGCCCAGAGGGGACCAGCCAGGGCAGTGGGGGCACAGGGAGGTGGAGGAGGAGGAAAGGCTGAAGAAAGGGAGGCTGGAGCAAAAAGGTCCTCCATGGAGAAGCTTCCCAGAAGGTTTACTGAGACTTTGAGGAGAAACAGGTGTTACAGAGGGGCACAGCCTGGTGACATGGGACACAGGGAGCGTGGTGAGATGGGGCATCTGCTCTCCACAGCCACCACTGTGGCAGGGGAGCTGCCTCCACCACAGCCCCAGCTGCCCTTCTCCAAACCAGTTTGGAAGCTCAAGGCGGACCTCTCCTAGCCAGAGGGTTTCATGGCCTCCCACAAACACCCTCCAGGGTTTTCTAAGGGGCAGACACCTCCATCACTTCATCCTTCTGCCTCATTTTCTTGTGGCCCCATTGATTGTGTTGGAGGCAATCAGTCATCTCCAGAGCTGCTACTCACCTCAGTCTCCCTCCCATGCTGTCCCCAAGCACTCACTGTGACATTAGTGGACAGAAGAATCCTGCCCTGAGGATGCTTCATCCTTGTTTCCCTGTGCTCAGGAAGAAAAACCCCTTAGGATGTCCAGTCAGATGAGAATCCATGCCTGGGGCTCTTGTGAGCCAATCTGAGACACCCTGACCATGGTGCTCTCACCTCAGATAACACAGCTGGTGAGGGATTAGGAGCCTCAGCCTCCAGGAGCATCCCTCTGCCAGGTCCCTCCATTCCAGCAGACAGGAGCCAGCACATTCTCCCCCCAGCAGGGAGCTGGTGCCCCTTCCCAGGCACCCTGCCCTGCAGGGCTCAGCCACTGCCAGTATTGAAATATTTTCACTGATATCATTAGTTCTGGGGCTCTCACAAGGAGGCAGGTGCTGTTCTAAATCCCATCTGAGCACCGTGGGAGATGGACCTACCCCTAGACCTGCCCCTGCTGTGCTGTAGCCATGCATGGGGCAAGGGATCAGACTGGGGTGCCCATGGGTGGCACAGGGACTGGCTCCAGGCACAGCTGGGAGGTGGCACCAGGACAGTCAGGCCATGTTGAATAATGAAGCACACTGGGAAAGGTAGCTGTGAGGAGGGAAGCTCTGGTGTGCTATTTGCCAGCCAGCAACAGCAGGCGTGGGCATAAAAAAGGGAGCTTTAAATGGCCCCAACTCCACCAGTTCTGCTGGAATCAGACTGGAAGGTAGGGCTAGAGCTGGTACCTGCTGGGACAAAGCACAGCAAGACCCAGGGTACGTCTGGAAGGGGACATGGGGCAGGAATAAGTGGTGCAGCTCACCTGGAGACAAAGAAACGTGCACTGAGCCACTGCCTGCACCTCCCACCGCCAGGAATGGGGTGACCTCATGGGACAGAAATTGAGTGGTGGGGAAATGAGAGACTCCCTTTTGACCTGAGTCAGGGTGTTTTCCTTTCAGAAGGCACCAGGAAGATGTTAGTGATGGAGGTGATTTCATTTCACAAACACCAGTCATCCCAGTGACTGGCAGTGACGGCTGGGCTCGAGCCCCACCAAGTCCCCTGGTAACTCACTTCTGGGTCTCACAGTCATTTCAAGGGCCACAGACAAACAAACACATGTCAAAAGCAGATCAAACAGAGGTGTGTGTGTACTCTGGTCACACTTCTCCACAGCAGACTTGTCTATCCGAAGTCAGAATAAGACATTTAGTCCCTTTTTCAATAAGGAGCAAACAGCACTTTTCACTCTCACCAGAGCACAGCCCAGAAGGCAAACAGGGCTGGGACTGATGGGCCTGAGAACCCGAGGGGAGCTGTGTGAGAGCAGGTGCCCCTGGGGCCGGGCACCCCACAGCCCTTCCAGGACCTGCAGTGCTCGGACACCACATTGCCCTGAGACTCTGCAGCAGAGACACCCCTTTGGGTGGGATTGTCTGAAGGAAACTGAGGGCTGGGTGTAGCACAGAGCTGTTTGTTTCCTGCAAGAAGAATCAGGAAAAGTAAAGTGAGGAGTTGTTCGTTTGGATTTGGAGCTGGAGGGTCAGCTCTGGGTGTTCACAGCCACTGGCAGTGCCACACAAGGACTGGGGCTCTTTGGTGCCTCTCTGTCCTGGGTGGGGGTGAGACCCCCGAGCTCAGAACTGCCCTGTGCAGTCAGCAGGGCTTTGCCAGACTGGGGAAGACAGTGGAGGCTCATTCACCCCCTTCCACTGAATCCAAAGGTTACGTGTTGTGGGGAATGCAGGAGTGGTGGCACCTTCTGGGCTCCAGACATCCTCACCACCAGCACAGGAGCCAGCCCGAGGGAGATTGCCATGGGAAGGTTGCAATGAAGTGCTATGAGCCCCTGAAGACTGTATTGACACACCTTCTTATCACAAAGTGAAAGAACATGTTTATTTTGTTCTTTCAGGCAAGAGTCAACTATGTTTTTCCAAAACTAGGGTGAGACTTACGGGAAATGAACTATGGACATATCCCTAAGTCTCAAAGAGGGGATTTGTTGAAAAGAAGTGCCATGAGAAGGTTAAAAACTCACCAAAGTACAGGACAGGACAAACAAAAGAACTTATGAAAGATGAGGGAATAACCAAATTTGCAGGAACTGAGAGCCATGACCTGAGAAACGAAAAGCAGGAGGACACTACAAATCAAAATACAAAGCCAAAGACCAACTTTGTGCTCATTAGCACAGTAAAATCCCAGCCCACAGGTTGGGATCACCCCTTATTCACATAAGCCCCTTCCCCATAGAGCATGAGTAGTAAAATAAGTGTGCAAGGTATCTTTAAATGGAGATGAGAGAATGCAAAGCCAGTGGCTGCAGCTTTAGGTCATTACCTATAGGGAAATGCTGATTTCTATTGGTCTGAGTGTGTAAAAATGGGTACCTGGCATGTTGAAGGGCTGCCAGCTTTGTGGATTCACCATATCTCTGCATTTATCTGCACCCATCTCTGCATATATATGAAATAAAATCAATGATCTTGATTCCATGCATGGATCAACTTCTCGCCCAGAGAGTGAAGGAACTGCGATTTGGGGCAAAAGGAAGAGGGACTGGCCTGGAGGTCTGAGCCCAGCCAGCTGCAGGGTCTGGCACAGGGAGCACCCCGGGACTGCTGCACCCCAATGCCACAGCCTGGCACTGCCAGAGCACAAGGGAAGGTGCTGGGGAGGTCAGGGCAAGGAGGGCTCCCCAGCAAGGCATTTCCCCCCGGGCATTGCCCCATGTGGCTCAGCTGAGTGCAGGCAGCTGGAACGGGGTCCTGCCAGGAGATCGCCCTTGTGATAGCCCTGCCAGCCTCTTATCAGGGAGCCGAATCAGCAGGAAGCAGCTTGGCTAGATGGGAGAGCAGACCTGTGCTCCCCAGCCCAGGGACAGGGTGCTGGGCTCTGTGCTGGGCTGGGACTCCCTGCCCATGGGATGCCCTGCCTGTGGGATGCCCTGCCTGCCCAGAGCCATGGGGGGCTGCTGGCAGAGCTGGGCAGGTGAGTCGTCCTCACTCCCTCAGCTCCCCTCGGGGTCTGCAGGGACCCCCAGCCCAGGAGCAGCACAAGGCTGGGTCACACACAGGGAAGGGGTGACCACAGTCCCAGCTGGGCCATGACAGTGTCACCTGAGCCTCTCCTGTGTCCCCTGGCAAAGTCCAGCCAGCGTTGCTCAGACTACCCTAACAGGGCCATCCTCCCCCTCTGACGTGATCTCATTCTAACAAAAATTATTATCAAGGCACCTACCCCTTCGTCTGAGATTCCAGGGCATGGGATCCTGGAAAAATCACTCTGACCTCTTACAGGCCTTGTAGAGAGTCATAACAGGAATGAAAAGGCTTGGTGAGAGCAAAGAGAGAACAGAAATGTGGGAGGGCGTGTTTGACAGCACAGAGAAGCAGAGGGATAAGGGTTAAAAGGAGAGATGTGTCTTTCATGTGTTCTATTCAAATGAGGAGGAGGAGCAGGGACTACTTGGCTGAAGATAAGGAAGATGCCAAGCTGGGCCATGAATACAACAGTAAGACAAAGAGAAGAACAGATATTTGAAAGTTTTGCTTAAGGCTGATGATCTCTGAGAGAAAATAATGGGGGAAAAATTTTCCAGCAGTGTCCACTTCAGAAGGATGTAAAAGGCAAGCCCAAGCTGGGTTTGCTGTCGTCAGAGGAGCACAGAGCCATGGCAAGGACTCTGAGCCAGCCCTGAGAGATCCCACTGGGACACACATCTGGGTGCAGGGCCAGGAGTGCTGCAGGTGAGCTGACCTTACTCACAGCTTGTAAAATACAAACACCCTCCCCTCCCACTGAGGGTTTCTGCAGTTTCCCCACGCTCTCCCCTGTTCAGGGCAGTGTTTCTCTTGCTCCTCCCAGACCTGATCCTTCCCAGTAGGAAGGAGCTGAGCAGGAGCAGGGGTGGGTATGGGAGTTGGAAGATTGTTGTGATCTTGTCACAGCTGTCCCAGGCTGCTGGACAACCAATCCCTCTTTCCTCCTGCTCCTCCTTTTTCATCCTAACATGTTTTTTCCAGGAAAAGATCTGACTATCCACCAGGATTTCTGAGTGGCACAGCTTGAGGCAGTGTCACCTTTCAGAGGAAATCTCATCGCAGCTCTCACTGACAGCCCGTTCCCAGGTGTCCCATCACCTTTCTCCCAGGCTGGGGTTTGCAGGAGCCTTCACCCCAATGGTGGCTCACAGGAAGCCCTTCACCAGCGCCATCATCGGGGCACTGGTGGCACTCTCCATCATCGCCCTGGTTCTCAGCATGGTGAAGGTTGAAGATGTGACACTGCCACCTGCGGTCAAGGTGAGCCCAAAAGATGGTCCCTGGGCACCTGGGAGAGACCTGTCACCTTGAGCAGGTGTTCAGAGACAACTCCTCATCTTCAGGGCAAGGGGAGCCAGGAGGGTGGGTGTTTGTTCCCACCTCAAGGTGCAAGCAGAAGAAATACAGCCTGGCCACCTTGAAGTCAAAGAGGGAAGCCTCCTCTGGAACGAGCCACAGTGCCATGCACTTGCTGTGTTTGGAGACAACCTTGAGGCAGATGGGTGGGGTAGAGCCCTGCCCCACTCCCTGTGCTCTGCCAGAGCAGGGCAATACAGCTCCACGGGCCCTTTGTTCCTGCCAGCTCCCACCAGCCTGCCCTGACCTGCTCACACCATGGCACAAACGTGAACTCTGTCATCCCCTGCAGCTTGGCATCCCACCTTGGCTGCTGGAAGAGGGTTAACAGGGTTTTAGGGTGAGGTGGAGGGCTTTATGGGGGACAGGCTGCTGTGGCCCTGCCAGTCCCTGCCCAGGCTGGGTGCAGCTGTGGGGGAACAGAGAGCGCTGGAGCTGGTGAATTGCTGGCCCCGAGGTGGGGCCAGTGTAGCCACAAAAGGTATGTGACCATGAAAGAAAATGAGAAAGCATGAGGAAACAATGAAGGAAATGCTTGTGTGAGCTGGCACTGCTGCACAGACCTCAGGAGAAGGAATGACAAAGGCCTTCAGCTGCCATGAGAAATGCCTGTGCTGGGGCCACTGCTCTGCTCTGCCACAGCAGGCACAGGCTGTGCCCTAGAGAGATGGGTTTGGGGGCATCTTCGGGCCCCACCACCCTGGCAGGGCCACGGTGGGGCCAGGGGCAGGCTGCTGCTCCTCCACTACCATGATGTCTTGATTTTCCCTTCCAGTATGGGATGGTGTTTGATGCAGGCTCGTCCCACACTTCTCTGTTTGTCTACGAGTGGGATTCAGACAAGGAGAACGACACTGGCGTGGTCAGCCAGACCTTGTCCTGTGATGTCCAGGGTCAGTATCTCCCTGCCACGGGCTCTGTGCTGCCCTGTGTGTTCGAGTGATGGGTGGGATGGCCTGGCCCTTCCCACACTGGGCAGCTCTGTCCATGGGGCTGGCACTGAGGGCACGGAGGGGAGCCCTGGCTGCAGGCAGGGTATCCCTGACTCCCAGGCCCTCAGGGACCATGTAGTGCCCATGCACTGGGTGGGACTGAAACACCTCAGTGGTGAATGAATTTTCATTCCTCCATCTTGGAGTGACCCCAGCTGCTGTCCTGGCTGGGAAAGGTGTCACCCATAGAGCTGGGAACACTGCTGAAAGCATGGGAGATAGCAGGAATACATAGCAGAGGAAATAGGTGTGAGTCAGTTGGGTCTCCAGGGGACCCTGGAAAAGCACCTTTGACGCTAAGAGGTGACAGACCTCACTGCCCTGAGCCCTCGTGCTCCCTCATCCCTCTCCCCAGCTATTCCTACCAGCCTGTCCCAGCCTGACTCTCTTCCAGGGCCTGGCATATCAAGCTATGCCAACAATCCCTCTAAAGCCGGTGATTCCCTAAGGGAGTGCCTGGATAAAGCCCTGGAGGTTGTTCCTGCTGAGAAACACATGGATGTCCCAGCTTATCTTGGAGCAACAGCTGGCATGAGGCTACTGAGGTATCATTGTGGGCAGGGGGGTGACAGCAGTGACAGAGCTTCCAACAGCCAGTGCCAGGACACAGTGTCCTGCACGGGGCTGGGATCCCAGATCCCACACTGCCATGAGCAAGTGACTGGGGAGTGGGGAGGAGGGGAGAAGGCATGGACAGAGCTGTGACTGAGCTGTCCTGAGTGACTGCCTCCGGGGCAGAGAGGCTGCTCAGAGGTGTCTGTTGGCATCCTGGAAGCCCATGCCCTGGGATGGTCCTGCATACCCAGTTCCAAGCAAGAAATGCTTCTCAGAGCTCTGTTTGCTCTTCATGATTCCTTAAACACACGGGAGTTGAGATGCCAGCAAGGGCTGTGCCGCCTGCCCAGGTGGATGTGGCTGGTGGGGAAGTGGGCAGAGATCAGAGGCAATGAGGTGCTCAAGGACCTGTCCTAACCTTTCACCAGCCCATATTAGGTCTCTTCAAATATCAACCTTCATTTCATGGCTCTTGGTTTTATGGCTGCAGATATCCCACATTATTCCTGTGCCCTGGCAATCAGACCCGGTCCCTGGGAAGGAGCTGGGCCATAGCCTGAAGGTTACTTGCTTCAGAGAGCAAGCGCATGCCAACAGCCCCAAGGCATCTTCCCCACTCAGAGGACTGAAACCAGGCTGGAACCTTCCCAAAAAACACCCTGGAGCTCAGCAACCAGGCCTGCCTTGGGTGCAGTCAGTGGGTGACATTCAAACCTGGGTCTTGCAGGGCAGCTCTCTCTGGCCCCCAGCACTGTGACAATACTTAGGCAGGGGAGGGGTGTCCTGGGAAACCCCTGTGTGACTGGGATCAAGCTTCAGTGGAGGGAAGGGGTTGTTCTTGCTCCTAGATGTGTGATGCCAAGTGTAGACAGCTGGGATTTACACCACACTAGCAGCTTCATGCAGCAGGAAACATCCTTCCACAGGGACTCCTTGTTGCAAGAACTGGGAGTATGTGGAACTGCGAGAGAACCAGACGGTTTCATTGTGTTTCCTCTGCCGTGCTGTTTTTTTCTGGATATGTGTCCTGACCTTTGAGTCCTTCCTAGGGAACAGAACAGCTCAGCAGCAGATCAAGTCCTGGCCGAAGTTGCTAAAACCATGCGAGAGTACCCTGTGGCTTTCAAAGGGGCTCGAATCCTTATGGGAGAGGAGGAGGGGGCTTATGGCTGGATCACCATCAACTACCTGCTGGACTCCTTCACAAAGGTGGGAGGAGGGTGGAACACCCAACCCTCTGCTAATACAGCTTTTCTGATTTTCCTTAAGCTTGCTTAGCTCTGGAGATGTCAGGTTTAGAGGCTTTGGGGAATATTCCAGGGGAAGGAGACACTAATC
The DNA here is from genome assembly GCA_013400415.1 of Scytalopus superciliaris. Taxonomy (NCBI): domain Eukaryota; kingdom Metazoa; phylum Chordata; class Aves; order Passeriformes; family Rhinocryptidae; genus Scytalopus; species Scytalopus superciliaris. The sequence continues at coordinate 575,710 of VXBX01007372.1, forward strand.
CTCTGGCTTGCCCACAGTGAGTGAGGAAGAACTCAGGAGTGGGGGTCTCTGCTAAGAGCTCAGGGCAGTGTCTGCACTATGTGGACAGAGGGTCTCTCGGGGACAGCGAGGTCAGCTGTGCAGCCCAGTGGGGACCCTTTGCTCCTGCTGGGCTTTGTCTCACTGCCCTGGGAAGCTCCATCTCACTGTGGCACTGGGAGACACCAGTTTTGGCTCAATGTGCCAGCCTGAAGGCAGCTGGGACCAAAACTCTGTGTTCCACCCCCTGTCCCAGCCCTGCCACAGCTCAGTGCAGTGCTGGCACCCTCGGGCTCCTGTGGGACCTGTTTTCCTGGGCAGAAAATCCTTCCCCTTGCACCAGCTCTCTGCAGCCTGGTCCTTGGAAAGGGTGGGTCCCCAAACCAGGTCCCCACCAGCACATTGGTCGGGGAACTGGTGACTCAGAGCCACATGAGCCCACAACATGTTGGCACATCCTGACCATCAGACAGTTCCATCTCTCTTCTGGCTCTGGTAAGAGACCAGGTTGTCTGGGCAGG
>VXBX01007373.1:0-23496 GCA_013400415.1 Scytalopus superciliaris
GATTTTAAATCCATAACAAACAGTTTAAAGACTGCTATAAAAACCACATTTTATGGTGACAGGATTACAATATCAGAGAACTAAGCAAATAACTAAATCATGAAATTTCCTTTTGCTCACATTACACTGCAGTCCTGTTGGCTGGACTGGTGTAAAATTTGTCCATAATTCTCTGAAGGCAGCAAGTCCTTGAAAGCAATATGGCCTTTTATCTCTAGCTGGTACAGCAGGAAAAAAGAACAGAAAAAAAAAGTAACATAGCTATAATTAGTGTGATGGATGTGCTGAAAATATGAGGAGCAATCCAAGTCCATTTGAAGCATTTTTCTTCAATAGTGACACAATATGAAGCTAATGAATGATTTGAGCTATTTCTGAAATCACTGTCTCTGCAGCCAACTAAAGCATTTTGAAACAGTCTTGAAATCAAGCTAATGGTGAAAAAAAAAAGAAAAGGGACCTTAACCTTTGCTTTTTGATTACATTTTAAGCACCATCTTTATGTTATTTCTTTGTTTTGGAGCTTCTAATAGTGAACTGCAGAAGCAGAGTAGAATTTCTCCTCCTCTAAAGACATTTATTGACTCCTGAAGATGCTTACACTTTTTCCTGAAGTATCTGAAATAAGCCACAGTTTGCATTGGGCAGTAGCTTCCACTCAACAGGAAAAAAAAAAAAAAAAAAAAAAAAAAAAAAAAACAACCAAAAAAAAAAAAAAAAAAAACCAAACCAAAAACCCCAACAAAAAACCCCTCTCTTCTTTCAATACTCAGATTCAGAAAAAAAGATAGATTCAAAACTGCCTCAAATTTCCAGGAACTACTGGATATTCATGAACTACCCCTGGACGTGTGTTAGGAATGTGCTCCCTTTCCTAGAACTATCTTCTTCGGGCCTTAGGACAGGGGTGGTAGCTTTTAAGATCTCCTTCTCCTTTCTTGTAGTACTTTAGTTTGTTGGTGTGAATATTATGTCCATTGTTGAAAAGAATTATTGGATTGCTGGAAACTGTCTTGCGCTATGTATACACTAAATGTTTATTTTACCTTGTGTATGGGTGGCTTTGAGTTAGCAGGGAAGAAAGAACTGAGTTCAGTGATCCAGGTAATGGCTATCAGTCATCTATCGATGAGTTCTAAATATATTCAAGGCCATTTATTTCTCTCCATTTTATGCACTCCTAGCTTTTGCACCAGGGTCTTCAAAAGGGGTATTTATTTTTCAAAGTTTCTGTAGTTAGTACCCCTTTTTAAATATTTCTCACTTAGGTTTTGGGGGGTGGTGTGGTGTGGTTTTTTTTAGGTTCGTGGGGGTTTGGGTTTTTGTTTTCTGTTTGTTTTGGGGGGTTTTCTTAGAAAGTAAAGGAAAGTATTTGAAGCTATCTGCTCCCAGTAGGAGTTTTAGGCTCATTTAATAATAAGACAGTCTTAATTAGAAATTTTCATTCTGATGAGAGCAGGTGGGAGTTTGTCTACAAAGGAATTGTAGACTTCAAAGTAGTAACAAATATATTATAGCTGGGCAAAGATATTTATATTCTCTAAAGAAGTGATAGAATGCAGGTCATTTGTGTGTATAAATGGCTATGTCAATTAATAGAACAACATTTAAAAAAATATGAATTGCATTCATTTTTTCCCACTTTATTGCTGGCAAAAAACACTTGCAGTGGAGGCAGGGAAGAGACCTAGGAAGACAAAATCAGTTTGCTGTGGTACATCAAATGCAATGGCAGTACAAAAATGGAGACAATTTTTACTCCCTGTTCTTCAAAGGATTGTTTTGGTTAAAATGTCAGAAATGCCCAAGGGTTTACCCTGTGTTGAATGGACTATGCCATCTGTTTGTGTAATGAGTGACTTGGTATGCATAAACTGTTACCTAGGTGGTAGGATTCTCAGTCTGTCAGCTCTCCTGTCAACTGCTGTCCTTGTTGCAACTGTGACCCCTGAAGGAATTAGTTGCATGATTGACTGACTGATGATGATTGACATCCACACACAATTAACTATTTAGCTGCAACCACCATTGAAGGTGATATCTATGTTCTTAATCTACAGTGCAGGTATGCTGTTATTTCCATGCTGTGAGCTTGCACAAAGTAAATATGATTAAGCTGATAAGTAGAAGCTGGGCAGACCTGTGAGATCCAGGGTTTGCTCTTAAGTTTAGCTACATCCTATGATTCACAAGAAGACTGTTTCCTGGTGTAATTTCAAGCAAAGAAAAAATTTGTCACCCTTAAAATACTGAACATCTAGTGTTCAGCTTCTAGGTCTCAAAATTGGCCTTATCTGAATGTCTGTTTGAAGGAAAGAATTTGATACCTGCTGTGAAAGTGCATAGGTCCAGTGCCATGTACAGAACTGACGCAAGGGATGGCTTTTACTTCTTCTGAGGTGCTCAGAGCAGTGAGTGGAGGCATCTCCCTTCCCTCAACCATTTTCTTAAGGTAATGCTTATGTGGGGAAGAGTAGGAGTCTAATGTCTGTGATTACGAAAAATGACCATGTTCAGTTTTTGTACAAAATACAAGACTGGAAAGAAATTATCTTGGGACAGATTTTGAAACTTCATAGCAGTAAAATGTATCAAAATTACTCCTTTCATGTGCAGATAGAGAGAAAATCTAATTTATCTAAATTTTTTACTAATAAAACTTCAAATACACCACTAATAAGTACTACATAACAACCAAACCTGTCACTGTAATAAATACTTACTGTTAGCTTCTCATCTAAACAGTTAATTTCTTATTCAAGATTCATCTTTAAGAGATTAGACATTAAGAGTCCTAATCTGGGGGCCCATTATTCACAGTGAATTTTCCCATCTAATTCATGTGTGATCTAACCTGTTTAACTTGTACTTTCATTTACGTCTTATTTGAAAGGCAGAACATCACATGACTGAGTGACTTTTATGTCCGGGGGACTGTGTTTGAAATGGTGAAGTCAATGGCTGTATTCCAGTTATCTTGAGAGTTGTACTCCGTTTTTGGCACACTATTGTAAGCATACAGTCAAACATTTTTTTGTTAAGAAAAACCTTATGGTAAATTTAGGTTCTGATCTACAACGGGGTTTTGATGTACAAAGGATTCACTGGGTGATGTAAACTGAGAGCAGTAGCCTAAATCTAAACAGAGAACTGAACACTTTCATAAATGGTCTATTCTCAACATATTTGACCAAAAATAGATTAGCAGCTTTTTGAAAAATGTAGCAAAAATAAATAGATGTTGGCATGCTGGGTATAATGGGAATTTATTCTGCATCTAAGTGTCATTTTGAGCTACCTTCCATTGGGACCCTAGGTGGTGAACTGCCTTTCAGAAATAGGGGATATTTAGCAAATCCAAACTGGGGAAGCTTTGGCATGAAAACATGTTATTCTTTCATAAACAAACAATGTAAAAAATACATTATTTAAGCATAAAGCATCTACTAAAGGATTTGTGTTGTGCTGCCATTAACATACTTTAAATATACAGTTTGGAAGGAGTATAAAGTAACCATGTGTGTTTACAGTAATGTTTGCAAATTAAATACTTTTTACTAGTACTGCTTAACCATGTGGAATGGGGGAAAATATGCAGTTGTGTTCTGACTGCTAAATGGCACATGTAGTGTTTGGGGTTTTTTACGATATTATCATAGAATCATAGAATTATTTGGGTTGGAAGGAGACCTTGCAGATCATCGAATTCCAACTCTCCTGCAAGGGACATCTTCTACTAGGCCAGGTTGCTTGGACCTCTATACAATCTGGCCTTGAACACTGCCAGGGGTGGGGCATCCACAACTTCCCCGGGCAACTTGTGCCAATGTCTCACCACTCTCGTAGTAAAGAGTTTTTCCCTAATGGTCCGCTCTGGCCTCCAATCGGGAGGCATGGAGGCACACCATCTATAACGCTGCTGCTTCCTTTGAGAGCGCACGCAGGATCAGTCTGGAAGAAAAAAGACAGCACAGAAAGAACCGTGCCTCGCCAATACAGCCTGTGCAGACTTTCCACTGTGCCTTCTGCAACCGGACTTGCCTATCGCGCATTGGCCTTTTTAGCCCCAGCATGCTTGCAACAAACGTGGGGAGAGCCCTTCTNCGGGCAACTTGTGCCAATGTCTCACCACTCTCGTAGTAAAGAGTTTTTCCCTAATGGTCCGCTCTGGCCTCCAATCGGGAGGCATGGAGGCACACCATCTATAACGCTGCTGCTTCCTTTGAGAGCGCACGCAGGATCAGTCTGGAAGAAAAAAGACAGCACAGAAAGAACCGTGCCTCGCCAATACAGCCTGTGCAGACTTTCCACTGTGCCTTCTGCAACCGGACTTGCCTATCGCGCATTGGCCTTTTTAGCCCCAGCATGCTTGCAACAAACGTGGGGAGAGCCCTTCTCAAATCTTCTTTCGCGAAGCCCAGCCATGATGACTTCAAATCTATTCTCTGTCAGTTTGAACCCATTCCCCTTTGTCCTATCACTACATGCTCTTGTACATAGTCTTGTCCCATCTATTCTGTAAGTTCCCTTCAGGTACTGGAAGGCCACAGGTAGGTCACCTTGAAGCTTTCTGTTCCCTAGGTTGAAAAAAACCAGTTCTCTCAGCCATTTCTTGTAGGAGAGTTGCTCTATCCCTCTGATCAACTCCGTGTCCCTCTTCTGAGCTTGCTCCAACAGGTCAATGTCCTTCCCGTGCTGAGAACCCCAATTCTAGATGCAGGTGGGTTCTCACCGGAGCAGAGTAGCAGGGCAGAGTCTTCTCCTTCACCTTTCTGACCACACTGTTTTTGATGCAGCCCAGAATACTATTGGCTTTCTGGGCTGCAAGTGCATATTGCTGGCTCAAGCCCAGCCTCCCACCCACCACCACCCCAAAGTTCTTGGTGGGGCTGCTCTCAGTCTGTTCATGTCCCAGTCTGTATTGATAATGGGGATTGCCCCAATCCAGATATAGCATCTTGCTCTTGTTAAACCAAATGAGTTCCCACGTGCTCACTTCTCAAGTTTGTCCAGGTCTCTCTGGATAGCATCCTGTCCTTCAGGTGTGTCAACAGCATCACTCAGCTTAGTGTCATCAGCAAATTGGCTGGGGGTGCACTCGATCCCTCTGTCTGTGTCACTAGCGAAGATATCAAATAAGACTTTTCCCTATATGGAGCCCTGAAGCCACCACTTGTCACTGATGCCTACTAGGAGTCTGAGCTATTGATCACTACCCTCTGGATGTGGCCATCCAACCAATTCCTAATCCTCCTAACAGTCCACCAGCTGAACCTATCACGCTGTGATTTGGAAAGAAGGATGTTGTGGGGCACCATGCCAAAGACTTTACAAAGTCCAGATAAATGACATCTGCATTTCAAATCATAGTATATCAGTGCAATTTTCCTTCTGGTTACAAGTTCCTGAAATATCGTGTAGTTTCATATCACAAGTTTTGAGTATTTAGATTTATGCAGAGGTTCCTGAATGCAGCATGATACACACATATTTGTTCTGGCTCATTGGAAGTTTTCTGCTTGGCAGTCAAGAACGTATTGACAACTGCATCTTCTAAAACTGGATGCCAATAGAGCTTCCATGTTTAAATAGAAAGTCCTTTCTTTTTTCCTTTTTTTTTCTTTTTTAATTTGGTAATTTTTTTTTTCTCTCATTCTTTGTAGAATGGTAGATTTCATTGTATGTCAGATCATGGGTACATTATATTTGCATAAATAGACATCATATGTTAAACACATTTAGTATACATTAATCATATTAATTAATATCTAACACATTTAAAATAAGCTATGTAGGAAATATCTCAAAACAGTGAGGTTTCCAGGAGTACTAGTCAAATTCTTTTCCCATTGCAGCTACCAATAATATTTTTGTAATACGGGGGTTTAGGAATTTGAACTTTCTTAATAATAATGGATTTGAATGTAAGGTTAAATGTATTGTTTAGCCTTACCTTCTGATTTTGCCATCAGAATATACTTCAGCCTAGAGTAAAACTGAGGACATGCTGACATGTGCCATGCCTTTCAAACTTTTGCAAGGTCATAGGAAGAAAATTGTGACTGAAAATGGCAAGCCTATTATTTGCATTCTGCAAGATATTGACAAAAATACTTTAACAATGTAAATGAAAAATTTAAGCAAACAGTCAAGTAAAAATATTTGCATGGAATTTGTCTGGAATGTATTTTTGGAAATAGATGAAGACGCCTTAAAGTACCATAGCTATCTTCCTAAACCTCTTTAACTCATACAGTACTTGATTTTTCACCTAATATGTGCTCATGTCCTACCCACCTTCCCCTATAAGTATGTTTATTGGAAACATTAACACAAAATTGTGTTAGTATTTCATTTGGTGTAGGGTCTTTAGTATTTTTCTGATTTTGAGGTTGGTGATTGTTTTGATGTTTTTAGCCATAACACTTGAACGGCTGGAGTTTATTAGTGAAGAAAAGCTTTTTCTAGTACAATGACATCTGTCTCTATTGCTTGTTACTTAGTTTAGCTTCTTGCTTTATATTTGCAAGATCAAATGGTGTAGTATTTTTATTTTTACATCATCATATGTTTAACCTTAAACAAGATTTAATATCAGCTCTTTGAAGCAAGAATAGTCTTTTTTGTCTGTTTGCATATCACTAGCCTGACTGGGTGTCAGTAAAAATGTCTACATGCAACAGTATTGTAATAAATGCCACTTTCAAACTCATATAGTTGAAGCAGATTGTGCAAACAGGCAGTTCTTAAAATAGAATACATAACTTTTTTAGTTCATAACTTCTGCTTTTTCTAGGATTTTTTTTTTTCAGGTAATCAGAGATTTGTATTTTTTCTTTACTATATTGGGTTTGGACACTTTCCAAGTACCAATTGTTATTAAGAGGGTGAGCATGTTATTCTAAAAGTACCATAATTTTGGCCCTATGGCAACTCTATCTGTGCTTAAACCTAAGTAGTTTTTGTATAAATGGCAAAATTACTGTCTTGATTTGCTTTACAACTTTTTCTTTTAGTTATCACTTGTAGATCAGGAGTTCATGTAAAGGCTATGGAAAGAATAAGTGGTGGTACCTTCTGATTAAGTATTTCAAACAGGATGAAGAAAGATGTCTGTCTCTGGAAATATTTTGTTCTTTACGACTTATGGAAGCTGTCCAACTTTATCCCATTTAGTGATATATGTCTGGGATAACCCATAATGCTCCAGAGCCACATAGATTTGTGAGAGTAGGATGCTTCTGTTTCAAAAATAACATCTACCTAACTAGATTTCATTTGAACCTTATAGTTGTGAGGATCCAAATGTTGACTTATGATCAAGAGGCATAGTTCCGTTTAGCTTGTTTATATGCTATAATTATTCTTATTTAAATGTGTTGACATTATTATTTACAGAACTCAATCAGAGGTAAAGGACAAAACAGAACAGAATTTGAGTCAGAAAAAGAGCTGAATGGAAAGAGAAGTAGGTATTTGAATAGAAAATGGTAGACCTTGCATGAAGGAGTGTATGAAAGTGCTTAAGCATTTTCTCTTGAGAGGGAGACAAGAGTAAGACATGTTAGTTCATGTAGAAATTTATTTTGTGTTGAGTTTTTGTTGTGGGTATGTCAATATTGCCAAGCCAAAACAAAAAAATGCAGAATAAACAAAAAAAGGTATATAACATGGAAGAACTAGGGGGAAAAAAAAAAATCATAGTTCTTATACACGTCTAGACTGTATTGGTACTTTATTCAGCAAAACAAAATATGTCATTGTTGAGACGGACAAATGACAAAATGTACAAGAAAGTCAGGCATGGATCCCATTTATTTTTAGCACAGCTACTTTTTATATCTTTCCTAAGTGTACGTGCATTAACATTATTGGTGCTTATTACATATAAACAATCATACATTGGCCATAGTTACAACCTTTTGTTTCTGTACAGATTCACCCAGCTCGTTATCCCTTATCGTGCAGCTTCCTGAGTCCTCTCAGCACCTACAAGTTGTTTATAATCCTCTAGCTGAGAGATGTATCTTCATGGGTACACAATCTCATCAGGGTGAAATTCTTCTTGCTCTGCCAAGGAATGTGCAGACCCATCGCAGTTCCCCACAAAAATACACCTATAGAAAACATGTGTGAAACCAGACAACTATTACACGCTGGAGAAAATTAACGCAGATAAACTGAAAGAGGTTACATTTTCTTCTGGAAAAGAGAGCATGTTTTCCATAGAAAGTACTCTTCAGCTTAATTTAGACCAACTCTGGAAAAAGGACTTTTAAAATGGTTAACAAAATTGCAAATTGTATCTCTATATTCCATTTTAAAGATACTAATGATTGTCTCACTGGAAATATTTGTTTGATTGAGTATTAGTTTGCCATATAGTAACTTGAGTTTAACTTTTCATCTTTCTAGGGACAACAACAAAATATGTTGCTCTTAGTCCCAAAGGGGCCAATAACCTTCCAATAGTTAATGTGCCCCTCAGTAGCATAGGTATTCTTTCAAACATACTAATTGTTCTTTATTTAATTTAATAATCACTGTTTCCAGTCTCTTCCCACACTGAAGGATAGATTGTCTCCTTCTCAGGTCTAAAGACCTTGCTTGTCCAAAAACCTTTCCCCTTCCTCATCAGTTAATTTATTAAAACATTATTTTGCCTGCTAAATATTTGGCCTGAATGCATTTACTTGATCCAGCTTGGGCTCAGAAGCACAAGAACTCTGTCAGGGCAATGGTGCCTTTAGATTAATTTTATCTCCCAAAGAAGTGGAGCAGGTCAAGGGACTTGCTTTGCCAACTACATCACTTTGTGTGTTCTTTGGGAATACTTGTACCTTTTTTATTTTGACCTGTTAAACAGTCTGAGCATGCTTAAATTCAACTGGCCTATGTCTACTTCAAAATTTGAATCCCTGCATAGCTTTTGTGGTTTTCTTGACATTGGTCTAAAATAATGCTAATCTTATTAAGTTAAAATGTTATTAAGCTAAAATGTTAAATTGTCTTAAAAATATTTTAAAGTTAATCAGTGCATACTTCATAGGCAACTCTTATAAAGAAGTAATAAGGAGAAGGTAAATCACCAAATTTAGCAAGTGTGCAAGAATAACAGATGCTAAAAATTCTAGCACAAAATAAGGTGATCAGAGGTGATCTGAGAGAGAGCACAACCCACACAGAGATAAATGAATACAAAACATCTGTCTGGGGGCATTGTTTTAGCAGTGTCTATGCATAGATATAAGTCCATAATACTTAACACTGTGAATCTTCATCCATCTTATCCCCTAGAACATTACTTTGAAAATATGTTGATAGTGCATTTATTTATAATGATACTTTACGGACATAAACACAAACTGACAGTAATGAACAATTCGTGTCACTAAATTTATTTTTATGTAAATGACCATATTCAGGAAACTGTAAAGGTAGTTAATGAACCTTGCTGATGTTCTTGTTAGAGATGTTTGACTTAGACCCTGATCTCCTCTTTAAACCTTGGTAACGATCATGCCTTCATAGTTTAACATGTTTATTGTTTCCCTTCATGATACAGTAGTTATAATATTCCCTCAATTTTTTTGGTTTTTTTTTTTTTGTTTTGTTTTAATGCATTTAATAAAAGAAGCTTGCAGAAATAAAGAAATATTAAGTTTATGTTTGATTTCCTGTCTCCAAATCTAATTCTCTTTGTGGATCTAATAACAACACATTTATAAGGTTCTAATAAGGCATGGGTTGACCAGGAAGCTGCAGCTGCCTGTATGTGTTTGCACCTCAGACCCCAGACCCCAACTTCTTTTGCAAGTAATTGCAAACTAGTATGCATATGAACAGACCTTTAAACTACTTTTTTGTGACTACAGCCTGAGCATTTGTTTGTTTGCAATTAAATGAATTTATAATACATATAGAAATATTGTTAGATACTAATCACATCTGTTTTAAAAATACACAAATTTAATGATCAGATTAGGACTGGGCAGAAATAGCTCGTTAAGAAGTTTTTAATTGCTTTTGTTGATAGAATGCCTAGCAGTCCTTGAACATAGATGACTCATGTCTCTGGATATTTGTGCTTTCTTAGGCCTATTCTCAGTTACAGACTTTTCTCAGCTTGGCTACTGTGGAACAATTAGAACCACAATCTCTTCTTCCACTGGAGTTCTCATCTTTCATTTTAAAGAAGAAAAGAAGGGTTGCAATGCTATGAGAGACTCCATATGAATCCTACTTGACACAGTTTCCTCTGCCATCAGCCAGGTGGGCAGCAGGGAGGACATGTGAAGACATTCACAAGTTTTACATTATCCCCTCTCTACAGTCCAGTGAAGTCTCTGATGTTGCAAAGCAGCCAAAGTAACATTTTATTTATTTGGAAATCTTCAAAAGAAGTCACAGTACACTGAATAATTATTTAGCATAGTAACACATTATTTTCTATTCTCTGTCCTTCTGTCTGTAAATCTGTCCTCTTCATCAGGGCTTTAATGGAGAATAAAGACAGTAGTTCTGTGGTTCAAAAATCTAAAGTCCTTTGCAAGAGGATCACTGAGAAAATCTGTGTCTATAGACATTTATGGGTAAAGTAACTAAACTACTTGCTGTAAGCTTGAGGGCAAGAGGATATAGAGACATAGGTAGACCTGTAGTAATTCAAATTCCTGTGTTCTGGTGGTCTGTTGGACTTTTTTCAAGGATACCTTTTATTCCTGCAGGTAGCTGTGGCTAATATTGTTGCTTATTTGTATTCAAAGCAAACCTAAAACATCTAAACTGCATCTGCCAGAAAATCCTTTTTCTCTCCTTTCTCTCCCCATTCTAACACTGGAGCTCATGCTTGAATTTAGCAGCATCTTTGATGTCTAATCATTTAGCTGGTTATTTCAGAACACAGGTTAATTGAGGACATGGTCTACAGTTGACTCAAGAGTTGCTTTAATAAGATTATTAAATTGATTAAGGGACTGTTTGTCCCCATCATCAACAATGAGAATGTTATTTTTGATATTAGAAATGGATTAACATACACTCAGCCAAATCAAACATTTTGTATAGCGAGTTTTATTTGTGGACAGTAGTACTGCTGGATTTAGCATGTGCCTTTTTGCACTTGCACTAGTGCATGTCAGAGGTCAGCTTCTTCTGGATGTCGTTTTCTTACATGGATTCACCGACCTGTGTTAATCTTTCTACCTGGCAACTGCTTGGTATGTAGCAGCATAGCAGTGCACCAGTGGTGGAAATTGGGCAGGAATTCCTGGCTGTGCATGGTGCAGGGTGAGCAAGTCATCCTTTTTTCAGGGTTTTTCCCTAGTTTTATGCTTTCACAGTTTTACAGAAAGACACAACTTTCTTACTCTCATTAAAGAGGCAAACAGTTATTTCAAACTGAAACAGCAGATATAATTTTCCCTCTCTTGAAAACAGAGGAATACCAATAAAATTAAAGGCAACCCACAAAGGAAATTATATGACAGATTTTACTTTTAGCTCTGAACTTATTATTGGTATTATGAAAAATCACACTACAAAAAGAGGAAAAGAATATTTTGGGGAGCTGGAGAAAGGTGAAATTTTACTTAGAAACATAGATCTGCTGCAATGGACGAAAACTCAAAATATGTATAACTCTCCCAACATAACTGTGAGGTGCTCTCCAGTAATTCACAATGAGGTTAATGCTGGCTCTTAAAGAAAAGTCTATCTATCTTTCTTGTCCCGTAAAATTTCTCTGTCCAAAATCATTTCTAAGCAGCCAAATTATTGATACTTGCCTGTATTAGTTATCTGCAGACATATGACTGCAGACAAACTTTAGATCAGAGAAGAAAATTGTTCCATGCTGACTATTAGTTTTGTATTGTTCTCAAATTATGGGACCGTTCATAGGAGCCAAATTATTAGGATCAGTTATTAAAGTTTGTCATTTTGTTTCAAACTTCCCACTTGACTCATCATGGCCACTTTTGACATCAGAAATTGAGTATTAGAAACCAATTGAAGTTTTTATTCAGTAAGATAGAAACAGTTTTGTGAAACACTGTAGAATAGTTATGTTTCATTAATATACTTCAAAAGAATGATGAAATACAAGTGCCCAAGATTAAAAGATCTCTAACTAGGATATTTATTTTAAAAAATTGAAAAGCTAAGAAGAATTAAAGGAAACAAGCAGACAGCAAACTCTGAAATTGTAATCAGGGCGTTTTGTGTAACTAAAGCTATTGTGAGTTTCCCAGTCAAGCAGTGAATTAGAAGAATTTTAGTTTTTATATTTTGAATATTTGGTTGATTAAAGCAGAGTTTTCATGTTTATCATCTACGTATAAAACTAGGGAGAATGACAGTGAAATTTTACCACTAAGAAATATTGAAAACTAAGTGACTGATGTCTAAGAGGATCACAAAGATCTTCTTAAATCAAGAAAGGATTTGATGACCCTAATGGTACATTCTCAATTCTTCTCCATGTAGAATTAGATACAAAAAATGCACATGGAAACTGCTTATGCCAGAGTTTCGATGGCAGTCACTATTCAGAAAAAGTCTCCATTAACTCCTAATACTTAAGAAGCCAGAAAATGCTAATATTTCAATTTGGAAAGCAAAAATTTATGAATAGTATGATTCTACAAAACTGTAGTCTGCTCTTCATCTTTAGACAAGGTGAGGCTGCGGGCAGATGCAGAGCCTGAGGGCTTCTTCCCAGTCTGTTCCAAACTGTATCTGTATAGAGCATTCCTCAGCCTGACATGTGTATGCTCACACTTCCTAAAAGACATATTTCTAAAGACAAACACTAGTATCTAAAATATCAGTGCATTACAAATTGGAAAACACTGATCATGTTTTTAAATGTTAACTTTTTAAATAAGCAAATGTATCAAAGCCAAAACTTTGGAGAAAATGCAGGTATTTCCAAATGTTACAAATATAGAGAACCAACTAGGAGGGTGGAGAGGATCAAATAGCATGTTTAAGTCTCTACTATTTTTTTCCCCACTTGCAATTCTTTTCTTTGCAATATGACACCCTCTTTGCCACTTGGTGCAGTGTTTTAATATTCTTTTTTGTTGCTTCAGTATTTTTCACATCCAATATTCTTCTCTACCTTTATATTAAGGTCCAAATTACTCAGGGAAGCTAGAATTTTAGTCTGGACTGTCATATCTTTTTAAAAGCTGAAATTCCTTCCCTGAACCTTCAGAGGCAGAACAGCTGACGTTTTAGAGAGTCACTACCAACTGCTCAACATTTGAAATGTAATACTATGGTGGTTCTGTTATCCCTTTTCCTTGTTTCATTGCATAACTTTATTTCTTTGGTGTTTGAGTACTTTGTTGTTTATAGTCCAGACATGATATGGACTATGAGCTGATAAGTGAGCTGCCGCTCAGAGTTTCCTCTGCCTCACTACCTATTAAGCAATTAACTTTTCTTAGAATTCTCATATATATTAGGTTTAGTGATGCTGGAATAGTCACAAACTTATGATGCCTGAACAGGTTTTAAAATTCCTATAAAATGACATGTTTGTACCTTGGAATTCTTACTATATTATCTTATGTTACAATAAGTCTTTGTAGTCTGTTCTCTATTTCCCAAGATACTTAAACTTGGTCAAAAAGAGGATGTTAACTCAAATTTTTTTATTTCCTTGTTTCTATGGAACACACATGAAACATATGCTCATTAGTTACAGGAAGTAATTTAAAACATAATCTTTTCAAATAGCCAACATCAAATAAACTTAGGGGGTAAACATGAGTGCAAAATGATAAACAAGCTATGAAGTGCAACTGAGCGTAAAGGTGATTATGAAGCAATAGGGTTTGTGAGTACTAAGCAAGTAAAGCAATTTACTTTTGGACAATAGTGTGATTTCTCATGCAATATGCCAGATTGCTTCTCCCTCATCTCTGTTTGTGCTATTGTCTTTGAGTTATACTAACCATTTGGTGCACTCGGTTCCTGAGCCATTGCTGGCTAGTGCAAAGACCATCAAATGGTAAGTATGTACACAAGCACATGCACACACTGCTGTTGTTATGCATTTTCTTAATTCCCTTTGGATGTTCGCAAAATCCAGAGTAGTCATTAATTTGTTTCACAACCAGAGGGCAACTAAACTGCTTTTAAATCTGGGCACGTGAAGGAAGATTAATGTTTTCTCTCTTCATAGCAAAAAACCCATTGCTACTCTGCTTAATCAGAGGAAATTTTATTGTATTTATTATCTTGGCTTTGTTTGAATTCTTTAGGATTTACTTAATGATTAAACACTTAAAGGGATCTACTTATTTACAGTGCTATGCAAGACCTCCACATTTTCTAATCAACCATAAAGGCATTGCAAAATATTATAGAAGCCTTTTATTAGGTATTTCTTGATAGGTTTTTCTGCAGCGTCTAAAACTGGAATGATAACCTAATCCAGATTTTAAAGTTTTTTACTTACAGTATATACTTTTTCTTTTCTATCAGTGAGACAAGTGCTTGTAAGTATGTGCATTTATTAATCTCTTTTTGTCTGATGAGATCAGTAAGCTTTCAGTGCTCAATTATTTAGCATTAGAAGTCATTGTTACTAAACCAGTTTTACAGACTTGTGAGATGAGGCTCGTGTACTCCAAGTAGGTTGTGATACATTTGGGGAACAGTGGGAATTTTCAATGAACTGATATCTTTTAGGAGTAATTTTGCCTGAGTAATGCAGAAATAGAAGTAGTGGGTCCATGATGTGGTTACAGGAGATGTGATGAAGAGTGTGATTAAAATGACAGTACTGTACCCAAAGCCAGTTGCAAATGTGTTACTCGCTAATATTTATTGGTTACACATTTGAGGGAAAACCATTTTCAGTCTGATTTAAATTGAGCATGCAGTGCCAGATACACAAAAAGCAGGCTAAGTACCCCAGGCAAGCCACTGTAACTGTGCAGCACCAGTAAAGGCTGAGTCAAGTCAGACCAGAGAAAGAAAGCAAGACTTGCTCAGTTGTGGAGGATTCATCAGCTCTCTCCATGTGTCATCTGGGAAGGAGCCCCCTCACAGATACACACCACCTTAGCCCTGAATCCCTTGTTGTACCATCTAACACACATGATTAATTTCGTTTCATAGAAGAGCATGTACCTCCTTTGCTGGATGCAAATATAGAATTTTCCAAAGAAAATAAACAGATGGTGTAAGATTCAGACCAGGAACAGAGAATAGTTAGTTTGACATCACATGATTGGTCAAAGATAAAAGCAGGTGTTCCTGGCCATTAACAAGCCAGGTTGTCATCATTCTAGTTATTGTATAGTTAGGAGCTATTTTTAATACACTGTTTAAAGGTGTTAAAAATTCTTGCAACTTAATGTTGGCAAATTTGGAAAGGTATTTATTACAGCTATTTTCATTCTGTATTTGTTTCACAGGGTGACATCACAATGCTGACAGATCTTCACTCTAAAGCTGAGTACCAAAAGCTGACATCAGAGATACTTTTACTAATGTCATGATACACTTCCTAAAATCTGTTTCTGCAATTTCATCGACTGCATGCGATGGCATGGAATGATAAAAGAGATAATAGCTACTTTATCTGTGACAATTTGTATCTTGACTTTTCTCACAACGTAACTCTCCCAATTCTATAAAATTTTACACCATGCTACCATCTCTAGCCTCTCTAAACAGAATAAGCTAAGTATGTATTTAAACTTCTTATTTTATGGTCATTTTCCACATTAATTAAAAACAAAAAACAAACCAAAAAAAAACCAAAAAACCAAACCAACCTGTTCTTTTCTTCTTTCTTTTTTTGCAGAGATGAAATTACTTAATTCTGTTCTTTTTTTAAGGACAAATCTAAAGAGACATTGATCATCCAAAGAACAGATAAGCCAAAACATGATCTGATTAACAGATCGTGGAATTCCAAGAACACAGTTACCTCTTAGTAGCCTTGATTTGACCTTAAACATGTTAGCAATTTTAATGCATTGAATGAATCACCAGCACACTAATCATATGTCGGTATATCTGACCAGCACAGCATGGATCAGATGAGGAAACCCTGGCAAGGGAAATCCTATACACTTAAATAGTTACTATTATTAATGCAAACTATCACATTTAATATAAAAATTTGCAAAGCTCAAAACCAAACATCAGAGAAGGGACTGCTTCTTTAATATCTATGTGTCTTTTTTTTGTATACAGCCTTGCTTCTCCACAGACCATCTGAAAATATTTTTGCAAACACTGAGTTTTACCTGATCTATAATACTATGATTGTTCAATTCGATAAACAGTCACAAATATATAAACTGTAGTTCACAGTGCTAAAAATTCCCTTGAGGATAGACAGTTATTTTTCTATATCTCCATCAAGGGAGTGTTGTTGATATTTGGTTTGTTTATTTACGAAAAGAACTCACAATTCTTGTTTTCCACTTACAGATCAGCATCTAGCATAGAGTACAACTGCTAATATTTTAAAGTGGATTTTTTTTCCCATGAAAACTGAGTTTTTTGTCATTATTTTCATGGAGTCCAAAAACACCTGGTGGACACTGCAGGTCCTGTTTTCTTCATTAATCCTTTTGGGGGATGATAGGGCAGTAGTTCTTGCTCTGCATTGCTCCGTAATAAATGGTTTCAGTTCATTAGGCAAGATTTCTTTCTTCCAAGTGCTGCAAACCTAAGAAAGTCAGTCCTCAATCACTATAGAGATGTTTGTTCACCTTGTTTCTCATTCAGTTTGACTATGAAATATAAGTCTGCTTGAGAGCACACAGCAGTATAAATAACTTTATGGAGCAGCTGTCATAGCAGTTTTGCTAAAAGAAATTGTATTACACTTTCTTTTAGACATGCTCAAGGTAATAAGTCTTTGTTGACATTCACAATTCATACAATTAAATATCCTTTAAAAAAAAAAAAAAACACCACAAAATCTAGAGCAAATAATTAATATCAAACATTTGTCATGGAAGTTATGTCCATTTTTAAAGAGACTTACAAAGGGGAAGAAGTAATGTTAGCTTCATAAGCTCATATTCCTCTTTATTTTTTATAGACTAAAAATCAAAGAGCAGGGGTTGGTTGTTTTTTTGTTTTGTTTTGTTTTGTTTTCTAAGCAGTATCAATCACCAGTTACTGGAAAGGTTGTTATTATTGTTGTTGTTATTATTTTCTTGTGGAAATTGATGTGTTTTTTTCTAGAAGCCATTACAAATCCTACCTAAAATAAGCAACTTCCTGGACATGTTAGTTCTTTCAGAGACTGAATAGAAGAGATTTTTAATCCTGCTGTTTTCAATTACTCTGAATGGATTACAATACATCTGTAGATGTGTTTATTCTGAAATGTGGAGGTAGGTCCTAGGGTGAAATATGCTTTTCAGAAACTTTTAAGACACCCCATGACAATGTTGAATCTTGGTTTGGACCACCTTTTCTTTAATTCTTTCATCTGGGGAAGTCCTTTCCTAAACAAGTCTGATGAGGAGAAGCTAAGGCAACTGGGATTGTTTAGTCTGGAGAAGAGGAAGCTTAAGGGAGACCTCATTGCTCTCTACAACTACTTGATAGGAGGTTATATAGAATTGGGGGTTTGCGTCTTCTGTCATGTCTCAAGCCAAGGGATGAGAGAAAATGGACTTAAATTTCACCAAGGGAGGTTCACATTAGATACTAGGAAAAAAAATCACTGAAAGATTCATTAAGCATTGGAATAAGTTGCCCATGAAGGTGGGGAATCACCATCTCTGGAAGTGTTCAAGAAATGTCTTGAATGTAGCCCTTCAGGATATATTTTAGGGGTGATTATAGTGGTGATGGGTTGATGGTTGGACTGGGTGATCTTGCAGGTCTCTTCCAACCTTGACAATTCTGTGATTCTGTGTCCAAAACTAGTTTAAATCTAGAAGCAGAAGGATGGATTTGATCTCCCTTGAAAATTCAGATTGGTTTAATATAGATTTCAGAATATTTTTTTTCAGTGACAGACACTGACCTCCTAAATATTCTTCACAGTAATTCAAGGTGACCAAAGTCTCTTGTCTACATACACCACAGACCACTTGTGTAAGTGGCAATAAGGAAATGGCAGAGGGAGTGGAAAGATGCAACCTCTCTCTTGAGGAAATACATGTGGGACAGTGAAGAATAACTACACTGATATTCAGGATATGCAGCAAGGGCTGAAAAAGGCACTGTGGAATATCTTCTAGATTTGACTGCAAAAAAAAAAATTAATTAAAATAAATCGGAGAAGGGAGGAAGGCTCAAATTAAAAACAGCTATATTTTTTTTCTTCAAGTATATATTTCTCATGACTACTCTGTTTTAGGTTTTATTTCCAGCTTGATATATATCACATAACTAAACCACAGGGACTGGGTGCAACAACTTTGTACTAATCCAGCTTTAGCATAGGAAAAAGTCCAGGGAATCTAATTATATTCTTATACTTACTTCTGGTTGTGGTCAAATATGAGGCTGTATAGGACTAAATTGCAATGTGGGTGTCTAAAACCATACAGTATTGGTTTGCTTTAGAACTGGGTAAACCCATTTAACTTGCTGTTTCAGTGTAGTCCAACGTGGTAAGATTTTACAGTAAGTGCCTGCCCAGAGGAAATAGAAACTAATGATCCGTTAGTACTGTGATGTCTAAATCCCACGACTACTTTACATCAAAATTTAACTGTGAATAGTTTACATTTTCCATAACAGTTTTGATAGTGTTCATATTTTGTTTAAATGATACAAATAACAAAATACAGTAAGTTTTTGGACACCAAAACTCATAAATACTCCTGCTTCTTAAAGTTCCCACTGATTCAAGCCTCTATTATAATGTCCCTCCAACAATACAGTGCTGTAAATTGGTTGTAGCTGATTTTAAAACTATACCTCTCTTTTGGCTGCACTTCCTAAAAATACTTTTGACACCAGGTTGCTATGTTTAGGATTGTAAAGAGGATGGAGTGACTCATTGAAAGTCTAATTCTGCCCATTATAATCTTGTCTCTTGGTTTACACTATTTTAGAAGTGTTATTTGATCTGGAAGATCATTCTGTAACCTTCAGATTACTACTGGGTGACTTCTGCAGAAAAGGAATTACGAATGCATTAAATTTGAATTAGCTTTGAGAAATCATGCAGATGTATGCACAGAACATTGCAGCAATACTGTCTCCAAGGCACAGCAGAATTGCCTTTATGCAGTTTTAAAAATCGTTGAGCAACCCTTAAACTGCACACATGATGAAGCTGAGACAGCACCTTTCCTTAAAAGAAAAAAACAAAGAAGAAAAAAAAAACCAAGCAAACAAACAACAAACAAACAAAAACACACAAAAAACCCCCCAAAACCCAAAAAACATACATATACACATGCACAGAGCAAATAAAACTTTGAGAGTTGTCTTTCAGAGAAATCTGATCACAAACAAACTGCTGCTGAATAGGCCATTTGGGCTCAGACCTGTCGTAGTGGAGAGCACTACTGCACATACTGTGGAAGTGTCACTTAGACTAATGATTATGAATTATGCAGAGGGTCACATCCTCTTAGTTACAAGTCATTTCCACAGTTTCCCTCTAGACTGCCTAGCCTAGTTCCATTTTTTCTTTCTTTTAGTGCTGCTAGCAAATAACATACAGAATGAATGCCAAGACCTTCATTTATTGACATTTCATTTTCCTCCCATAACTTCAAGTCAGTAAAATGACTGAACAGCTGGAGGAAGAGAGAGGGAGCCTGCTGCTATTGGTGGTTTAGGAAAAAGCTCCCTTCAGTTTGCTAGGTCATTTAGCAAAGTAGGACAGTAAAAAGCTATCAAAATTGTGTGTGTTGCTGCAGGCTGTGGGTTCCAAGCATTTTCCACAAAAACATTATTTCTGCACTCTCCTGATCTGGAAAAAAAGAAGGGCTATAGTTTGACGTATTTTAAAAACACATTGCCTTTTTGGTACCACTAACACGACAGCACCAGGGTGCATGACCTTCCACTGTCTTAGTGCTAACCAGACAATCTGCTGCATAGAGGAATAGGAGTGCCAGGATGGTTCATGGATTTGCTGTGGAGTATGATGTGTAATATGTATGGCAAATACATTGTCTGGCCTGGCTGGTGTAACTCTTCAGCCTGAGAGCTGCAGGCTCATGGGCTCAGCCAGGAGTTTTGTTTTAATATATATATAGGGTTCTTTATTAGCTCAATATAGCATCAAGAGAATAAGCCACAGACTTGTTTCCAAGAAATACTTTTATTGATAATTTAGAGGAAGCAATAGGGGAACTTGGAAAAAGTTTAAAAGGGCACCACATGAGCTAGACAAAATGTTCCACCACACTACTGACCCAGCACATATTAATTCACAGCACTTAAGTTAGAATTCAATCTCTCCAGCTTTAAGCTACCCAAAGTATCAAGAAAGGAGCAAAAAAAAGATAAGAGGGAGCAAGAAGAGAGAAGAAGAGGGAAAGACAGATTATACAGCTACTACTGGAACCTTGTGGAGGACCAGCTCTCACATGTCCAGATGGGAGGGCTGCAATTATGTGGTGAGCACATGACTAGTTTTATCTGCTGTGGTCTCTGTGACCACCCTCCCAGGTGGGGCTCTGACCCACCAGCCACTCTGGGATCCCAGGCCAGGATGAGGAGTCATGTTCTCACTGTCCCAGTCAATCCAGTTTTCTCAGCCTTGTGACTAGCAGCTGCTCTGGGGCTTCCCCATGCGGGTTCCAGCGCTCTGCCATGAGGGACAAAACACCACCCCACCTCTGTGAGGTTCAACTCATCCCTTCCCCCTACACACACACACACACACGCACACACCCTACAAGGTGGTTTTGACCCAAAAATTCCTGATCTAACAGCTTGGAACATCATTGACACTGACTGGGAAGACAACATATTTCAAGGGCAGCAGCTGAGCAGAAAGTTGTGGCAGCCAAGAATATGAAGGACTGATTAGAGAAGAGTGTGTGGGAGGATGTTTTTGTGCCCAGGGATTTTGCCTTTCTCCCACTAGTGCTGAGTGCTAGGAAAAAGGCTAACTACAGTGTCCAGCTCCAGACGGTTCCCCCCTAATAAACACTGAAGAAGAAAAAGCACCATTATATAGTAGGATAGTTGCTTTTCTTAAAATGAATATGCCTCTTTCTAGTCTTTCTTTAAAAGTCAGTTAACATAGTAGAAAGTGTAGTTCATCCCTTACAGAAAATTCTTCAAACTTTTAATATTTCAGCTGTAATATTTTCATGTAAATATCTACAGTGTACAGTTTTTGCACAATCACACAATATGCCAAGTTGGAAGGGACCCACAAGTATCATGGAATCCAACTTCTGGCACTGCACCCGTTCTCAAGAGTCATGCCACGTACCTGGGAGCATCCAAATGCTTCTTGAACTCTGTGGGTCTTGATGATGCAACCACTTTCCTGAGGAGCCTGTTCCAGTATTCAATGACCCTCTGGGTGAAAAACCTCTTTCTAATATCCCACATAAATCTCCCCTGGCACAACTTCAGGCCATTCCCACAGGTTCTGTCACTGGTCACCACAGATCAGTGCCTGCCCCTCCTCTTCCCCTCACATGGACATTATAACTGCAATGAAGTCTCCCCTCAGACTCCTGTTCTCCAGGCTGAACAAACCAAGCGACCTCACTCCTCATAAGGCTTCTTCTCACAACGCTTCCCCATCCTTAAGGTCTCTTTTTGTGTTGCAGTGCCCCAAACTGCCCACAATATTCAAGGTGAGGCCGCCCCAGTGCAGAGCAAAGTGGGACAATCCCCTCCCTCGCCCAGCTGGCAATGCTTTGCCTGATGCCCCCCAGAACAGGGGCGTCCCTCCTGGCTGCCAGGGCACCACTGACTCACATTCAACTTGCCTTTGACCAGGTCCCCCAGGTCCCTTTCCATGGCACTGCTTTCCAGAATCTCATTCCCCTGTGTGTACGAACATCCAGGACAGCCCCATCCCAGGTGTGGAATCTGTCACCTCGCCTGATTATACTTCCTATGATTGGTGATTGCCCACTCCTCTAATTTGTTGAGGCCTCTCTGCAGGGTATCCCTGCCTTCAAGGGAGTCAAGAACTTCTCCCAGTTTTGTATCATCTGCAAACTTGCTTAGCATCCTTTCCAGTCCAGTGTCCAAGTCATTGATGAAGATGAAGAGCACAAGGATGGAGCCCTGTGGAACGCCACTAGTGACAGGTCACCAGTCTGATGTCACCCCATTCACTATTACCCTCTGTGCTTGACAATTGCTCACACACCACATGATGTGTTTATCCAGCTGTGCTGGACATTTTGTCCAGGAGGATCCTGAGAGATACAGTATTGAAAGCTTTACTGAAATCCAAAAAGATGACATCAACTGGCTTCCCCTGCTCATCTGGGTGGGTTACCATGTCATAAAAGGAAATCAGGTTTGATAAGCAAGACTTTCCTCTCATGAAGTAGTGCTGGCTGTGACCGATGACTCCATTGTCTTTCAGGTGTTTCTCTATACCTCCCAGAATAATTGTTCAGGAGATGTGCTTCAATCTGTAGCAGGCATTCAGGGAAGGAAAAAAAACCAAAAAACCAGGGAGCCTTTCCCAAAGCTTTTCCTCCTTGTTAGCATACAACCATGTTTAATATTAATACCTGACAAAAAAATGTTTCAATAGACAAAGTATTTTATGTTATACTGCCTGCAATGTGGTTTTACTGTATAGATACTTGCTGGCTACATGGTACTTAGCTCAGCATGGTGCTAATAACACTGAGGTTTTGGGTCTGATCCCTATACACACCATTCACTTAAGAGTTCAACTGAGTGATCCTTATGGCTTCTTTCCAACTCAGAAGATTCTGTGACATATTCTGTCTTGCCAGAGTGTGTAAGAAGTAAGTTATATTTGATTTATAAGATACCTATACTCTCTGATGTCAAAACTATTTTTTTTTCCCAAGTAAATTAAGTAATGCTCTCAGAGCCAAGTTAATTAAATGGGTCCCTATTCATACCACACAGAGAAAAATTGCATCTTTCATAAGCAAAATCTTGAACTAACTTTTAAATTTTGCAGTATGTTCCCAGGGCAAAAAAGTCTGGGATAAGGAACACCTGTAACCCTCTCATATGGAAATGTGAGGGCTACTGGTTTGAATAGTCTACAGAATGATAAACATCAGGACAGGAAAAGAGGTTTGCAATGACATTTTAGCATGTGTCAACCCTAAGAAAACAAAACAAAATGAAACACAAAAAACCCCCAAACAAACCCCAAAATGGATTACTTCTTGGAGAACAGTCACCTGGACCTTTTTTAGGAAGGCTTGCTGGACACAGTATTAAAATGCCATTGGCAGTTAACAGTCCATCTGCAGCTGAACTTCCAGTTTCCTTAATGTGAACGGAGTGGATATTCATCCATCTTTGACCTTAACCACCCTCTGTTTCTGTTCTTCTTTTTTTTTTTTT
>VXBX01007373.1:23542-77513 GCA_013400415.1 Scytalopus superciliaris
TCAGGTGTTATTTTCAAACCACTCCCAAGTGTTTTTCTCATGTACTGTTTCCAGCTAAAACAGATGGATAGTAGAGACAAAATATGTAATAGGCAAGATTGGTTTAAAAGAACCAGCCTGGATGGGAAACTAACAAGTTCATTTGTCTCTGTTTGCTGTGCCTAAATCAGATGCAATCAGACAGTTTTTTGTAGGTGTCATCTGGAAGTAAACCAAAAATTAGCACAGATTATGAAGTACAGATGGAGAAGCACAGCTAAGCGATGTAGCATTGCATGGTATAGTCCAGATTTTGAATAGCTTTAGGCCTAGGATAGACAGGATATGCTCTAGATTACAAGGGTGTCTGTATCCAAACAATCACCATCTGAGATTTTTTTTTTTTACTGTTTACCCTTAGCTGCTCTGATCCCAATGGTTTAAAATAGGGATGCAGCTAAACACTCTACTAAATCCTGTTGCTCATACTAACTGACAGAAAACGTTTTTCACTTCCATCCTGCATTATTTTTATTTTTTTTTTAACTAAGGGATTTATTCCCTGCTGACCTCTAAGTCAAATGAGTGGGAATGCTACTGGTATGCTGAAAATGTTGCATACTGGTATTATGGAGTGACAGAAAACATATGTGAGAGCATATAGCATGCAGAAAAGGATGGTGTGGTTATATTTATTTCCTTTAAGGGTAGCAACAATCAGGAGACTTTCCTTCTCCCAAAAACAGATGTCCACTGAAAGCAAAAGATTTATATTTTACTTTTATACACACTGACTCTTTGATGCTGTGTTTATATTAGGGTACAAATCATGGTTATTCCAAGAGACTCCAATATACTATTATTCTGGTCAAGAAAGTTAAATCAAACTGTGAATTTGAACAAACATCTGATTTTAAATAAAAGTACTAAGTTCTGTTATTGTAAAATACAACACGTGTGTATATATATATATATGTACATATATACAGAGAGAGAGAGAGAGAAAGAGAGGAAGGGCTTAGCGGAAATCCCTTAACCACTACTGACTTCTTTGTGTGCCATTAAGGCATTCTGTGACTTGATACTAGGCTCTCCTTCACTGATACAATGCAGAACTTGAACCGTGCAAGAAAAAGATATAATCCTTCCTTTCTCTTGACAACAGAGATATGAACAATGTAGTGTAGCAGATTGCTTTGATTTATACTGAAACAGACCATTATAAAGTAATCTACTGAAGAGCTAGCATTAATTTTTCAGTATGTCCTGTTTTTTGGATTTCAGTACCAGAAACCAGATATAGTGTGGATGACTAGATAACTTAAATTCTCATCAGCACATCTACCTATGAAGTACATGGACCTTTCCTTTCTCTTCCAGGGAAGGGCAAGGACTGGGAACAAGAAATTTGATTGAACAATTAGTCTGAATCAAACTTTAGCACTGGGGATGAAGCAGCAGTCTTGCAGCTGCCTCAGGCCCCCCATCGCCTGCGTGACCTTGCTAGTGCTGCCGAATGGACACAATCTCTACCACCTGCAACTGTTTGCCTCCCTACAGCTCCTGACAGCTCTCCCATGCTCCTCTGCACAATCATGCCATGGTGCCTGCTCCATCCCAGGCTATTTGGGGCACTGAGGGAGTGTGACAGGTCCCAGATGACTCCAAGGAGGGTGGTGAGCAGGTGGGCACAGCAGCTGGAGAGCAATCCCAGACAGCCAGCAGGTGGATGGAGCAGCAGGGGGGAAACACCAGATGGGCAGCAGGTGGAGAGGGCAGCAGGAAGGCAACACCACTTTGTACTCAACTTGACATTAATCACACTTGTTGGAATCCTGTGTGGCTCCTAAGACCTTTTTTTTGGGTGTTAAATTGCAAAATAAATTTGTTTAGATTCTGAAAATAGATTCCCCTAATGACTGAAGACCTGGGAGGTGGCTGGAGAGAGGGGGAGAAAGAAAGAAAGCCTTCTCCCATCCTTAAGCTATGAACCCTGACCAGACTTTATGGGCAGGTATGAGCTGACAGTTTGTTAATTTGCTCCAAACATCTATGTACCTAGGGAAAGTCCTTAGAGGCATTAAATGTTGCTGGCTTTCTCAATGGCTCTATTGCATGGAGTTCCACATTGTGATGTTTGCTGAGGTACCCAGATGTTTTTAATTAATTTAGTCTGATTGCTTCTAATTACTCCTTCCTATCTGCATTATCTTGCATTTGTCAACTTCATATATAAGTAGGCTTGTTGCCTGTTTAGTTTAGTTTTGTAAGGTCCCTTTGTACATTCTTAACCTTCTCTAGGGATGACTAATCTAAATAATTGTCCTCTTTGTAAATTTTTCCCACCCTTTTACCCAAAACATGAATAAAGAGAACAGAGACTTATTCAAGAAATATAAAGAATCCCACTACAATCCTGTCATGATGAAGACTGACCTGTTGAAGTCTTTTCTGTCTTTTCCTTCCTTCCTTCTTTCCTTCTTTCCTTCCTTCCTTTCTTCCTTTTCCTTCCTTCCTTTCTTCCTTTTCCTTCCTTCCCTCCTTCCTTTTCCCCCTTCCTTTTCCTTCCTTCCTTTTCCTTCTTCCTCCCTGCCTTCCTTAACTGATTTCTAATTCCTGGCAGTATTTTAACCTTTCACTCTTTACCATTTAAATTTGTCTAGTTCCTTGTAAGGCGTTTTGTCAGAGGTTTTTTCAAAACCAAGTAAATCATACCTATAGCAACCACAATGAAATATACTCAAAGAAATCTGTTAGCTGAAAGGGAAGTATTTTTCTTTCTAGAAGGTGATTTTCTCAACCTATCATGCTCAACTACCTGTTCTATAGTTTCAATCACTTTTTATTACTTCCTGTTTGCTTTCCTGATCTGAATTAAAACATAGTATGCAACTTAGAGATTTTTCTAAAGTATCTCTTTGTGAGTTCTTCTAAAGCCTGATCTACAGTTTCACGGAAACATCATATTTCTCACTCCCATTCCTTGAAGCCTTCTGTTGACAAAACTATGTTTCAAATAGCTGTTTTAGTCTCCTTGTTGCTCTTTCCAGAAAATAGTAGAAAGCTTAAGAGAAATTTAAACTTTAAAATATTCCCTAGTCACTGCTACAGCTATCTGCCTTAAGAACATTCTTCTGAAAGTATGAAGAGATGGAAACACAAGGTCCATATTCAAAATTATTTTACTCTTCTAGACATCCTTTATTGCTTATACATGACCCTGTACGTAGGCTTTTTATTTCTGTATTGCAAAGGCAACAAACAGAGGCATGACCTTCACCTCCAGTGCTGCTGACTACTTCCAAGGTCACTTTTCTGTGGCATTTTGTGTCTTTCAGTCCTCATGCTAGAGTCCACTGAAATGTACAGAGCTTCTTGGGTGGGACTTTCTAAATAGGCAGGTTGAGGCAAGGTCTATTTAGATAGCAGAATTAACAGGGAAAACTGCTGAGATAAAAGCACAGTGGAGGAAATGCATTCTCTTTGCCCTGAAGGCAAGTGAATTCTGTCTATTTCCCTCTGCCACTCTGGTGGACAAATGCAGGACCTTGTACAGTAGGTAATGATGGGGAACCTATATAAAGTCTCAGAAAGGTCAGACCATGAAAGGCTTGTAGCCTAACTTTTCTAATCCTGCTTTTCTACTGGCTTGGTCCCAGGTGTTAGGTACAAAGTAGACAATGCATTGCACTACTCTTTTCCTAAAAGCTGGAGAACTTGAAGGACAACAAAGGAAAAACACTCATGTGGTTCCATCTGAACCTTCCCTCTTTCCACTGAAGGTGATCCATTTGCCTTTACTGTAGAGGGGAAGCTTTTGACCTGAAAAACTGTATTTTTTCTGTTTGTCTTTTGTAAAAGCTTTGCTACATTTTTAATGCTTACACACACACACAACCCATTCAATATTTTATGAAGGGTTGTCATCCTTTCTTTTCTGAAAAAATTTGGAAAAGGCAGGTTTTACAGTTTTGCTCAGATTTCATTTTTGTGCAACAGATGGATGTATCAAATTTTCTAAAACAGCACAGTCCTTTTGTTAATGCCATTAAAAATGAAACCTGTTTGTATCTGGTGTTACTTGACAGAATGCATAGGAGAAACATCTATGTCTGCTTTCATGGCTGGTACAATATGAACATGACTCACATAGCATTTCCAAAGTATTTTCATCCAAATGTTTCAAAATATTTACAAACTAATTAAGCTTCACAATTCTATATGTAATAAGATAAATCATGTCAGAGCAACTGTTCAGTAGTTTAAATGTAAACACAGCATCACACTTTAGGATATCAAATAAGTCTATATTCCTTTAAAGTAATGAAATCAACAGAGTTAAATGCTCAAAAAAGGTACATATTTTACAGGGAAATTGTTCAGAATGAAGGATAGCTCCTCACAGGACCTCTAAAGCTACAGTTACCAAAATTTTAGCCTTTCAACAGACATTGCATATATACGGACCTGCTGTTCATCCCCACAACCATGAACAGACTGTTTTATTCTTCTTGTTCCTGTTTGCATAAGGACTGATCATTAGAGGCGCTTTGACCCATTTCATTAAGCAGGCAGTCCTTGGAGATATCAGAAAATCACCTAAATGCTTTGGCATTAGCTGTGGAGCCTGGGCTTGCTATCTTTAATGTTTCATTGATAAGAAAGACAAATCTAAAACACTCAGTAATGTTTCTGCTATTACACTGTAATTTTCAATTTCCTGCAGACAGCAGACCATGGGTCACAAGTAATTGTTAGGAGCCAAAACGATGCATTTAATTGTAAACAATTCAGACACCAGTTGAACCTTTTACAAAATCAAGCATGTTTCTAGTGCCAAAATCAGTAACTACTTGGCCCCCTTGTATCTCACCATCCTGGCAGGAGCTCTTTTGTGTGTTTGGATCAGCTTTGGGGTTTGCAGCCAGCATGTTCAGCAGTCCCCACAGCTCTTTCCCACTACATTTGGGCTAATTGTGGGCATGTGAAGCATATGTGCAGAGGTGGGACCGCAAAGCAGGAAGGTCAAGGATTCTTCACCTGCAGCCTGCAGGGGTTCCTCAGTAAAGTTAATTTACAAAGGCTCTGTACCCAGGGCCCCCATCCCTCTAAGCCTTGATGAGGTATTTGATTAATGGTTCTGGAAGTCAAACACGCAGATTGCCCCCTTGGTTTTGAAGGTCGCAGGTAAATCCTGGCCTTATTCTGATTCAAATAACGCATTTATCTAAACACCACATCTAAGTCATAACCACTCATCAAAGAGGTGACTATGTAGTGCAGCAATTTCTGTTGAAACATAGAGCACCATGTGATAAATTGTATCTGCAAGATTTGTTTCATATGTCAGGCACACATTACTTCTAAATCAAATGCTAAAACATGCCTTATTTAGTCAAAAGTAAGCAGAATGATGTAATTTATAATCGTCTTGAAGCACACTGCAGCGAAAATGAAAGCAGACTATTAAAATTTAATGTCTGTTTGGCGGAGTAGCACATTTCTGGCCATGTTTGATGCAGCATCGTTTTCTCACACCATTGTGTATGCACAAAAAGTCAGCTTGTGTTTGCCAACGTTTGTGGAAACTAATTGAAAAAAATGATTTAGCTGTTAAAGGCTGACATCGGACTGGAAAATTACTGTCAGCAGACACTGATGGCAGTGGCTCCTTTCTCCTCCTCTCACCCCCATCCACTTGCTCTTAACAATTGTCTGTTGTTCTTCAACACAGCTCCCCACAGCACAGTTGCTAGCAAATATTCATTGGGGTGTCATCTCTGTTTAAAGTCTCATCGTACACACCTATTCATCTGTGCTAAGTGAACAGCAGCATCAGCTGAAATTAAGCTGGCATGAAAACAGCCAATGTTAATAATTTCTGCTGTGATTCAGCTTAGCTTTGGATAACAGGTGAAGATGTTTCATAACAGAGGCAATTACAGCTCTGTAAGCCCTTTCTGGCTGCCTGTTCCATGAGAGGCACTGAGCGTGGTAGCTGCTGGAGCATGTGGGATGGCCAGGCCCAGCCACCATCAGACCACATTTGTTATCTGTGAACTGAGCAGGCTGCCTGTCAAGGACAGATGCTGGGCAGTGATTAGTATGCAAAATGCTTGGAAAGACTGAGGTGAGAGTGTGGAAGTCAGTACACTTCATCTGAATTTGCTGCAGACCTCTCCCACCAAATAAAATCCTTCTACACCACATTCCTTTGGGTGAATTGCAAATTTGTGTCCCAGGCACCACCTGTGCACATCAGTGTCATGTGTGCTATATATACATAACTAAAAATAAGATTACAGGAAGTGCAGAGTTCTATTTCACAAATAAGAACAAAATCCCATTTGCAAAATGGTAACAATTGGTGAATTTCTGAGATGATAATCAGGTCTGATAAAGAAGTAACCGTTTAACATCTGCTCATTAAGATGCAGATGAAGGAGTAAGATGGGTAGACATTAATAACTAGCAAAATACAAATGAAGCCTATAATTTCATGTGAGAAATGTTACGCTACTGTGATGGATTTTAGTGCCTTTTTTTTTTTTTAATTAAAGAACAATGTACTTCCATCTACTGAATGTCTATTGTTTTATTATTTAAGTTATCTTTCATGTCAGTACCACATTTTTTGAAGTATATTAAAACATAGTCATATACTTAATTGTGTGGATTTGCAGATGGTTCATTTCCAGCCAAATATATTTTTTCCTTAGATCTCAGAAGAAAATGTCTAGCAACCTAAATTGAATTTTTATACATTATGATTTCCAGAAATGTATTTCTTAATGGTTTCTGATGTGCCTAAAGGCATGAATCTTGAACTACTTTCTTAGAAACGTGTTAGGGAGAAACTGAAAAATGTGTTGTGGTTTGTTTTGTTGGGTTTTTTTTATTTTATTTGGTGGCTTTGTTTTTTTTCCACCAAGTTAAAAATAGTGAATTTCAATTGTGTGTGTTAACCTACTATTATTGTATTGTTGTTGTGTTTTCTTGAGCACTTGTAATAATGAAATATAACAACATATACTTTAAAAGTGCTTGATAACAATTCCACCCTATCTGCAAAATGTGTAGTGTATATTGATTTCCAGAAACAAAAGACACATCTGCTTCCTTTTCAAGAAACAAACCTAGTTGCTTTGAAATACTCGAGGTTTATCTTAGAGAAGGTAGCACTGAGATTGACCTATTTCCATATTCCATTTTTTATCCAAAAGTGACATTGAAGGATTCTTTTTTCAATTAAGGGAAAATATTTCTGCAATTATTATTAAGTGCCCAAAAGAGTAAATTGGTTGTGAGCCTGTATCCATATTGAAATTCTAATCTTCCCAGCAAGTAATTGTTTTATTCAGTTCTGACAATGCTCTATCTATTGTCATCTTTGACTATGCTCTGCATACTGTCTCTTCCCCTGACAATTACTGCTGTTCCTTATCCCCGCAGCCTTTAAAAGCTCTGTGTAACATTAGCCTATCTAGCCTAGTGAAAATGTCTTTACAGATTAGTGTAATGTTAATACTGCTGGCTCCCTGCTTTTGACCTGAAGTGGAATATATTGCACTGCTGGAGCAGATGGAATCAGGGCTTCATTGGGAAATGGAGATTGCTTGGCCGCCTGCCAAAAGCGCGGTGCTGGCGGCGGCTGCCAGAGCCCCCCGCCACCAGGCGCAGGAGTGGGGGGAGCGGGAGCACAGTAGGGTGGTGAAGTCACTCTCTGCCCTTGCAACGCTGGGTGGGAAGCGAGTGGAAGCATCACTTAAATTTGCTTTGGATCAAAATGTGTTTAAGGTTGCCCTTCCACATGTGTTTATGCAGCATTCTATGAGGAAATGAACTTTTCTGTGCAAACGGAAACCTCTCTACTCTACGTCTTTATATTTTGGTGGGGGATTCTGCATTTTTTTTAATGGAGAATGTGAGACCAAAAAAAGTATGAAACACGGGAAACAAAGTGTGAACTCCTAATAACCTTCTTAATAGATGTAGATTGGGTCATAAGGACAATTCAGTGCAATGTTCCTATTGGTTTTAATGAATCAAATATACTTTTTTTCCTTTGTATTGGGTTTTTTGTTTTGCTAGGGAGTTGGAGAGTTACAGAAACTATTTCCCTAAAATATTTATTATTAGGCCTCTTACAAGGATCACATGGTGCTAAAAAGTAGAAATAATTGGAGGATTAGGATGGACACATCATCTGTATGTTGTATACAGTTCAGAGATTAAATACATTAATTATAACACTTGCATTCTGTTACCTTTCACTGAACATCCATATTAAATATGTCACCCTGAATTTCTGCCTTTTCTTCCCTCTGCAATCATATTTTTTTCTCAAGTACTGCACTTCCTTAGCAGTAAAACATATGCTGTTTTCTGTCTAAGTAGAGGGATAATGTAAGCTGTGATGTGGAGAGTATTTTTTCTTATAATTTGCTTTTTGAGGGCATAGTTACAGTAACATATATGTGCTTTTATCTGTGATAAGAACTACCATCTGGTAGCTAAATGTGCACAGCTTATTGCTTGAAGTGCTTATACACATTGCAAAAACACACAGCTTTTGTGTATGTTAGGATACTGCCTATATGTATTATTAATAAACCCACATATTAGCTATTTAAATATGTCAAATGATTGTAAAATAGAATAGTAATTCTAGACAAGAAGAATTAGGACTGGCACATTGCCAGATGTGTATTTATTCCAGCAGTACTACAGTGACCTTTTAATATCATATTGTTTGCAACCTCTTCCAGACAATAATTGTTTGAGGGGAAAAACAGAGCTTCTTTGACAAAGGAAAAGGCCTTTGTTATACTCAAGGAGCTGAAGCTTTCATCCTTGGTATACCAATTCACAGAGATGTGTGCTGAATGTGTGCACACAGTAAGAGAGACAGAACATATAAATTTGAGTTACTTTGACCTTTAATCCAGAAGACCAAGAAGAGAAATGCACTAGGAAGGCTGGTTTGTTGCTGTCTGGAGACTGATAAGCTGTAATAAAGGTGCACTCTGTTGCAATTCATCTAAAGCTTCCATTGCTATCATCCTCTTTTTTCGATTTTTGTTACCTCAAGTACTTATCTAAATCCCTTTCAATGCCAGCTTGAATGCACTTTGTATTCTCTCCAACTGTGACTGGTGCTGTCTGTGTGTGTCAGTGTGCTTCAGCATACACTCTTTCCCCTTGTTTGACAAGAGCCAGTGCCAACACCTAATTAAGGATAAGCCGTGGAGCTCTCAGCTCTATCTTTGTCAACAGCTATGTTCCCAGCTTTCTGCTTAGTTGAGCTTTTATGACAAGAGCAACATTTCAGGTCCAGCCTACCTCTGGCCTCTTGGTTCCCCATGTGAGAACTTAATGCAACATAACATAGTGGATGATTTTAGAAACATTTATGGTCACGAAATCCCCAAATCCCTTCTGTCTCTTTCTAAAGGACACACATTTTTATGTAGATCTGTGTCTGTACATCTATATAACTGAATATAAGTGCAAACCTATAACTGAACAGAAATTGGACATTTTCCAGGTTTCCTTTTGTCTAGTGTCCTCTTGCAAACTGTTTCCTAGGAGATGATCAGAAGGTCTGTGAGAGGATTCTTCTTTTGCAAGCACTGTATTTGAAAATACAGCCTCATTTAGCAGGACAGAAACCTGCTATTTCAGAGTCCAGTTGAGTTGTTTCAAGCATTTTGTCTCAATAATACAGATGAATTTAGGTCGCTAAACAAGAAACTCTTTCAAAGGGTTAAGCGTTTGATAAGCTTGAAAATCAGATTAACATGACTGATAGGTGACTGCCAGACAGCCAATTAAATGAGTACATGAAATAATTTTGTAGGGAGATTCAAGTATATCTCTGTCTGCATAAGCAAGTTAAATTACTTCAGGGAGCAGATTTAATTTTCTTTTTCTTTCTTTTTTTTCTGCATCCAAATCTTTGCATCCAAATTCTGACCTGAATTTTATTTAAGCCTGCATAGCTTGCCAGGCACATAACAAAGTTGCAATGGAGGTACACTGGTGTAGATAAGAACAGTTTTTTATTTACCAGTCAAGTAAAAATTGTGCAAACTTCTAAAAGAAAATCCTAGTTACATAATGGAGGTCTCCATTGCTGTTAAATACATATATAGCTGAAGGAAAAAAATATGATTACTTGCTTTAGTGTTTGAGATCCTGCTTCTTATGCTTTGAATCTGACAAGAAGGAATTTGAATGTGAATTTCTGAGTAATTTCTGAATCTTAAATCGGTGATAATTCTAACTGTAAATCCCACCTGCAGAGACAAGGGCAGTCTGAAAAAATACTTAGGAGATTCAGGACGCATTTAAGCAGTTAACAGAAACTGGACAGCCTTTCCCAGCTACACTTTACAATTTGGCCAGCTCTTAATTTTGAAGGTTGTTTGGGATCAATTACCCTCGCAACTATGCGTTCACTTCTTCCTCGAGTTTGGCCAGCAACAGTAGCTTCTGAGCTGCTCTGGTTTTAAGATCTTCCTTTTACTCCCACTTTTGTACAGCACCCTTACTTTGTCATTACATTGGGAAGGAAGAGAGAGCAGTTGCTTGGAAGCCAATTCTCTCTGTAACGCCTATCTGCCTTCATGAAATAGCTTTGAATTTATGTTGAACTGTTGCATAGCTGACTTCCTGGGACAGCAGAGCAAAAGACAGGAATATTTGATTGACATTCTTGACCAACAGTGAGTTAAAATCATACCAATAGATGTATTTTATAAAGTGTATGAAAACATTGTCTTTTTGTTGATGTAGACTATAATAAAACTAGCCCAAACAATTTTAATTGCTCAAGTATGACAATGAGTGCTATGCATTTCACAGCGTTGCTCTCTGAAGTAAAACCAACATTTCTTGAGAAATAAATATGTGGAAAAGCTGTTGAGAAATCAGAGGAGAACAAAAAGAGCACATGCATTATCTTAATCTTGCCTTTATTTGTTTATTTACTTTATGTCAAGCAGCTCCCCAGCCAAAACAGCTGGAGGCTAAAAGTTAAAACCTGGCAAGGAAAGAGATCATAATGGGCCCACATGTGCTTTTTGTGCTTCAGAGAAAAAAATCAAGGGTTTGATTTGGCTAGGCTATGAAAACCACTCTTCATGTGAGCTTAATATATTTAATAATTATAGGAAAATTAGTTTCAATTACGTTAAATTCTGAAATTAACATAGATGAATTTCATGAACTCTGCTGAGAGGGAACATGGCAAAGACAAAATGCTGTAATGTGTGATACCTTTATATTTTCAGTTAAAAAAAAATCCCTAATAAATGAGATTACATTGTGCTGCATGAGAAACAATAGTGTAGACATATTATAAGAAGTTAATTTTATTCATTACATTGCAATTACATGAAAAAACAGGCTGGTGATCAGCTTTGGTCCCAGAAGACTAAGTGATATAACCTTTTACTGCATTATTACTTCCCTGAAACAGTGGTATGTAGGTATGTACATACTGATGCCACTCATTAAAACTATTACAAATTTTTTTGCCCCATCCTGCTTACTGTCTGCCAGGATTACTGCTGCAGACAGTTGTGTATTACAAGAAACAGCCACTTCATCTATTTTCTCACAGAGCAAACAGAGGGTTGTAAATTGATCTTGGATTCTGATGCAACTGAAGTGTGCAGATTAAAAAGATCCCAAAGTATATGTCTATATTAACAGCTTTAAGCAGAACTGGTTTGGCTATTTCACACTAGTATTTAAATCTGAATTTTCTCCCTCCTTCCTTCATTGCATTCCATCATAAAAAAACCCAAACAAACAAAAAAAAAACCCAAACAAACAAAAAAAAAAAAAAAAAAAAAAAAAAAAAAACATATAAAGAGCTCAGCTACAATTATTTTCTTCCCTGTTTCAGGTCAGCTGCTAGACGAAAACTGCTACTATGAACATAGCCATTTACTTGTGGTGAGATCTATATTCCTTCTTGTTCAAGATATTTCTAAAAGCTATTTTAAACGTTTTGGAAAATGTTACCCCAAAGAGATGACAGATTTTTCAACTTTTCTGTGCATGCTCATAAAGATGACCATAGACGAAGAAAGAAAAAATGTGGTTTGAGGTTTATACACAATGCCTTAACTTTGTGGCATTTCTAGGGAGCACCTGCTAAACATCAGTATGCTCTCTGTACAGACAATGGGTGTCTGTGGGAGTGTGCACTCAAAACAGGCCAGTCTTAGAAGCTCTGACTCTGGTCATTCACAGCTCAGTGCAGAGACAGCAGGAAAATGCACAAACATTATTACTATAAGAAGTGGTGAGCCAAATTAGCAATAAAATTACCAGCAGCACCAAACATAGGATCAAGACATAAGCTATTTTTTGTGTGTAGGAAACTGCAGTGGATAGTTATGCTTGTCTCTGTGTGTGTACTCTTGTGTACACATACCTATACAGGACACATTTGGAGACTGGCATTCTTACTGCTCCTAGCACAGCACATGTGCACACTGGAACTGGTCCAGATTCCCCCCTCCTTGGGACTTCCTTTGTAGTTAACTTAAATAACAACAAACACGCCTGTCAAATTTTGCTTTGGAGCTTGGCTGCTTCTTGGTCTGCTCTCTGCAGGACCTCCTTTATCCCTGTCACTATTTTCCTGTGCTCCACAGAGGCATTTACAACTCATCCCACATCCAAGGCTGGCGCCAGAGGGATCCACCTGCTCTGCTTGTTGACAGACCAAATATATTAGCATTCTAGAATTTCCTAAAGCTCAACCACAAGAGTGAACAAACAAAGCATCCTGGCTTTTGTGTGCAAGGTATAGGTGCTGCTGCCTTGTTTACAAGATGCTAAGAAGTGTTTGTACACTATTGCACCCTGGCTGACAGAATGGGTCTGGGAGGGATTGAAGCAGTTTTCATGAGTAGTTGAGCATTTGTGTTTGCAGTTGTCAGGCCTTTTCACCTCCACAGCGGTTTTTAATGGGTTGGGTTTGCATAGGGATCAGCTCTGCTGTTTTCAGTCACGTGTCACCTTTTTCCTCAGTCCTTGTCCACTTCCAAAGGCTCCTCCTGTATCTCTCTGTGCCTTAGGCTAACCAGAAACCGGTCATGTAAGCAGTAAGTCCCTCGCGTGCTTTACATGACAGGGGGTGCAAAGAAGACCGTGACTTAACATATAAGCTATTGTTCCTAAGAAGTACTTGGAAGTACTCTGTTGGTAACTACAAAGCAAACAGTAATAAGAAACAAATGTCAAGTGGAGTGTCAGCTTCTGGTTTTCATAACTTCTGTGGAAGAGTCCAGAGAAGACAAATTGTGCCTGATTTACTGGTAGCTGGTTTACTTTTCATGAAGTGTGCATGTGTATTACAAATACCAGTGTGAACTTAAAAACCCTGGTATGACCACAAAAAGAAGTTGTTCCAGCCTAGAATGTGGGGGTTTTTGCAATTTGTGCAAGAAAGGGGCACAGGTATGTGTCTGAAGTTCCAATACTGCCACTCTTTCTCATTTTTATCACTGGACTCTAGAGGCAAGGATGCCAGTACAATTCTTAAAGCATTTTAACTGATAACAATGGCTCCAAGGATGTAGGACAAGCCTCCAGAGAAGTCCAGATAATGTTATTAAATTTCTTCAAATAACAGTCCATCTAACTTCCTTCAGCTTGTGTACACTTTG
Source organism: Scytalopus superciliaris (assembly GCA_013400415.1). Classification (NCBI taxonomy): domain Eukaryota; kingdom Metazoa; phylum Chordata; class Aves; order Passeriformes; family Rhinocryptidae; genus Scytalopus; species Scytalopus superciliaris. The sequence goes on from VXBX01007373.1 coordinate 37,210, forward strand.
ACAGTGCTTTTCTACAAATACACTGGCACCTAGAGAATATGTAAGATCCCAGAAACCTTTTCTAATTAAGGTTAAATGCATTTTCTGATCTTTTAACCACACATAACTCTTTTTAAAGGAACAATGTGTTAAATTTCCCGCTATGTTGCTTTGAAGACAAAATTATAAGCTTGTTTTTGCTTAGGGGGAAAAGAAAATAACAGTATCTCATTATGGTAACTTGGTCAGAGAGATGTAAGTTAGTTTCAGCTATAGGAGAATCTGATGTTAGCCTGGTAATTACTAGGCAGAGTCAATAATACCTCTCCTCAGTATAATTGCAAATCCACTACAACCATGACCAGAACTAAATTGCTTGAGAGCAATCAATAGAAATCTCATGATTGCATTCCCTCGTGTACACATCAGATATAAAAAGGAAAACTGTCCATCCAAGCAAAAGGTCAACTTTGCAAAGGAAAGCTGCAACATAAGGCTAAGGAAGAAGTCTTTCCACACAGAAGCCTCCTGGTTAACTCTGGCTAGAGGTGACAGGCCTAAATAGGAAATGCATATTTTGAAGGTTATAGGCTATACTTACATAGACAGTAATTTGATGCAATTGGAGTGGAGCAATAGATTCATGTAGTTGATGCTGAGTTCCTAATATTTGTTCTCTAGGTGGTTTGTGGCTTTCAGTCAGACTAAATTCAGTCTATTTTCTCAAAACCAGTATTCTCATCACACATGACTTAAAGCTGTTCAAAGCATCAGATTTCTGTGTCCCTGTAACAGGATGGACATCATTAGGTTTGCACTTGGACTGAAACTTCTGGCTCAGCTTCCTCTGAGAGGAATGTGGTTCAAGTACACCAAAATCACTGTGAGGACCAAGGCAAAGCATGGTAAGTGGCTCAAGGGATTAATTTCAAAACCTCACTGTGGTTTGAACAGAAATAGAATTGCAGATGCAGCCAAAGATTTGCTCCAGAAACCTTAATTATTTTCCTAGATGCTTAAGGCCTTATCCTTCTGCTTGTTCCTTTCTCAATCATATTTGCTTGTGCATAAATCCCTGAATAAACACATTGTCTTTTGTGCCATGTAATTCTTACCACTTGACTTTTTCCTATGAAAAAAAAAACAAAGACAACTAATGATGTAATAAATACAAGATTAATTTTTACTTATTGTTGTGAAAACAGTCTTAGAGAAAAAGGGGGAGCTTGGTGTTGATGTTGTGGGCATGTTCTTTTTAAAAAGGAAAAAACTTTTTCTGTATATGTTTTAGGACTTGAATATAAACTTTGAAGAGTACTGAGGCTAAGTCCCTTGAAACTTCCTCAAGAATTTCTAGGCACCAGAGCTATGAAGACAAAGATACTAAGTCAGGACTCGCAAAAACACTGTGGGAAACAGGCACCTAAGAGTCCCTGAATTCTCTTTGAATATCTGCCCCTGCTGCCTGATGGGGCCTGAGGAATGGATTGTTAAATTCTCTTCTTTTTTATATTGTCATTAAATTCCCTGTTTGTATTTTGGACCGGGTGAGGTGGCAACTGTTATACATTCTGTCTGCTCCTACATTTACTTTTGAAAGCTTCTGCTGCATTAGCTTAGTTTTCTGAACTGACTGGAGCTTTCTGAAAAATCTGTTTTAGCATAAAATTTTTAGCGTTCTCACTATGTCAAATTATGCTGCCCACACAGTACACAACACAAAATAAACAAACCTGCACAAAGGTCTGGTGTGGGAAACATCAAGTCTTGTTGCTTAGTCTCTGTTGACAGAAAATACTTTCTTTCCAGTGCAACTCTATGTTTCATTTGAAATGTCTTTTGTTACAAGTTTATGAGTCAAATATTTTCAACAGGTGCCAGATTTAATTTTCTGGGGTTTTTTTTTTCAGATACTTTCGTAAAACTATAATAGGAGAAATGTATTTGCCCCATAAGAAAGTGTTTTGTAGAAGCCACTATGAAATCCTATGCATTGCTCAACAGAAAAAAAAAAAAAAAAAGTGACAGGCATTGCATTTTCATTATGGTATGGAATAAAATACTGCAGTCAGAATAGCATTAAAAGGCTGTTAAATAGCTGGTAATTTCATCGTGTTGGAACCAAGAGCAGAAGTACAATGCAGTTACATTAGTACTGTAATGCTATGAACATTTTCAATTATCATGCTTAACCTTGCTAAGAAGCTGACATGAATGCTATCAATATAGTTCGGCAGGAGTAGCACAATAGCAGCCACTGTTCTCCTGCTTTCTATCCCTCCCTTTCTTGCCCTTTGCTACTGTAAGAGAAATGTGCGGACTCTTGCCCACACCATTTCTAAACTGCTCAAGCAATTGTTTCCCGTAGATTAATTTGTAATTCTGAATCTCAAGAAGAAGGAAATGAGAGCACGTTCCTCCCCCAGGCCATTTACAGATCTGGAGTTTTGGCTAATCTAAAGCAGAGAGTGAGGAACCCACACACACACACAAGCAAAGGGAGGGAGGCAGAGGCGAAGGTGGCCCCAGAGTGTTTCCTTAGCAAAATTTTTCCTTTGTGTGCCAAAAACTTGCTTTAACCAATGCTTATAACTTCCTTGGTCTTTTCTGTCATGCTCACAACCTTACGTGAAAAAGCTGGGGGGTGAATGTGTGCACATAGTATAAGTACACACGTGGGGAGGACTTTCAAGGCCAAGTGTGACTGCCTTCTTTGTTTGCTCATGATTGCTCCGGTGATGATAGTTTCCTTACAGGGATAGGCTAAAACAAACAACTTCCATCAACGCTGTTGTTCTTCATACTGTCTAAACAGGGCAGCTGTAGCTGTGAGCTTTTAAGGTTATTTAGCCATGTAAAGCAGCAGATAGGCAGATTTCAAGGGAGAGTTAGAAAATGTAGTGATCTGAACGCTGACGTTAGTATTAAAAGCCCCTCTAGTGCTTATGTAAGACTCTGTTGTAAGTAGCATTGAAAATCTGGCATTCCATAAGGACACTTCCCATCTTCAATTTCTTTACCTTTCGGGGCTATGCAGACTAACTTAATCACCTTTATCAATTTCTGTATAAGTGTCTTTTGTTGTACCTTAACAGTGAAAATTTCTGCTCACCTTGGACTGAGCAGTTCGCAATAAAAAAGGCATAAAAATGGAACAGAGGACACTATAGGGACTCAGAGGAAAAAAGTGTTACAAAAAGATAATTTGCCTTTTCGCAAGTTTCTCAGAAAGCTTTCCAGAGGGGTGAGGGGGTCCCAAAAGATGTCCTTGTTCTCTTCCACTTCACAGGATGGTGGGAGAGAAGTCTCCAGTGAAAATGAAAGCAGAGTCCTTATATGTGATTACCACAAGCCTTTAACACAGCAGAGAAGTCATCAATGTTAAAGCAAAAAAGCTTTTTATAAGACTTTCCATCTTTAACAGTTTTCTCAGGCACCTGTTATCATTTCTAACCACAGTATTTCAGGACTTCTTTTCGTATTAAAGATCTTTTCATTTCTGCTTGCAAATTGGAAGGTACAATCCCTGATAGCAAATGTATCTTCTGGTCTCCTGCCCCAAGGTTACCTGTTCTCTTCAGCCAAAGAACAGCCTTCTAGAGCTTTTTATGCTATACCCTCAGTAAACTGGAAAATTCATGACTTTAGAGAAGGCAAAAGGGAAGAAATCAAGTTGTGCTTCATTATTTCACCTCTGGGTTCTTATGCCTCCATCTAGAGTCTCTATAACCAAATGAAAAGTGCATAATCTTCTGTAAATTGCCAAAAAGTCAATTGAAGAGGAGAGAGGGGTGTTTAGAAAAGAAACTGCTGTAATATTATCCCAAGGACTCCAAAAAAATTTTTCTTTCCTTATATTTTGGCAAGGATTGGTGTTGATTTTTGGTTGCTTAGTAAATTTATTTTCATTAGGAACTTTAGGGAGTATTGTTAAATAAATGTTTAATATTACTCTGGACTCTGGAGTGTGCTTTTTTCACAGAGGTGTTAAATTCCGAGCCAATATATTTCAGTACAGGGAGGAGACAAGCTTATCTGTTCTCTGCCCAAGGCATGATAATTCCTGCCAAAATCTCTTTCCTCAGACAACAATGTCAGAGCTCACCCTATAACCATTCATAAGTCAAGGGAGGAAACAAATGGGCATCAGAATAAAAGGGATTTACAGGTGTTGTAGAGCAAAGGAGCACAACAACAAGAATTGCCTTGTGCTCCTCTCAGTCAATTTGCCATGGCACCAAAAGGCTACAGAAAGCATCTGAAATCCTGTCTAATGGGGATCTTGCTGGGAAATTTAGATGTGTCAAGAAGACATTAAGATTGCCCCTGAGCACCTCCTGATTCCTGAAAACAGCTGGATGCTTGAAAAAGGGAGTCAGAAATGTGGAATAAAGGGACATGTGCTAGAATCAGGAGGTAGCACTTGGCTGAAGTTTCACCATCTGCTTATGGTGGAGGAAATCTCATTTGAGACTGAGAAATTTGGTACATTTTTATTTTACACTTGCTGTCTATCATGGATCTGTTTTCCAATTAGAAATACTTAAGACTTTCAAGGTATAGCTAGCGTTCACTCCAGAGGCTGAACTAGAAGCCTTCTGAAGGTCTTTAATGTTAATTGTTTAACTTGATTTGCCAAGGAAATAGGACTTATGGAACTACGCTATGTCTCTCTTCTATCTGTTATCTTAAACTCTAAATGTCTCAACTACTCCAGTCCAATTTGATGAGTTAGAAGACTGTCACATATTCAGTTAAAATGTATATGTTGTCCAAGTGTTGACAAAAGCATACTAGTAATCTAAGCAAGTCAAAGCAGGTGTAGTTCAAACATGAGATTTATGTGTTGAGGTAACCTTATCTGTCAACCTCCTGAAAACATTCTTGCTTTCCTTTTCAATTTTTTGTACTTAGTATGTCACGTGTGCAGATGATGCTCCAGAGCTGACCTTCACAGAGTGGCTGCTGGTGTGCATTCCTGACTGGAGCAGGACTGTTCACTGGTGCAGCTGACTGATGCCTTCAGGCTGGATGTGAGACCTCCCTCCTATTTGGTACAATAGGACTCTGTCCCAGGATTGGAGTCTTAATGGCTTTGTATTGCAATTCATTTGAAAAGGGAGGGAAAAAAAGCAGTAGCTACAGCTGTTCAGTGCCAAGCCAAGTTTCCAACCATATGCACAGTCTCCTCTTAATACCCTTGGAGCTTTTCAGGGTAGCTTTCCAGGTTATCTGATGAGCTTGTAGAGAGAAGGTTCTGGTACAGAAATCGTGCTTTTTGAGCATAATGGCAGCTGTGTGAGGACCTTGGAAAACTTGGACCTATTTTTTATGACATCTCTACTCCATGGGCCAGAAGAATTTAGTAACAGGAAGCCAAGATTTATACTTAAGGAGCCTGAAAAATGTTATGTAGAGCCAATTATTGCACTGTCAAAAAGCTTTTCTTTGTGTTTTATTGTCTGTCAATCTATATTAGAGAACTTATTTCAATACAAAATATAGAGTTCTTCTGAAGTTATCCACTGCCTTGAAATTCATATTTACCCTATTTTTCTTATTTTTCTTGAGCTTTTGGAAATGCTTGCTGAGGTGACTCTATCTCAACACAAGACTGGTTTTGCTTCATACACTTTACCACACAATTTACTTCTTCTCTATCCTTTTCCTTATTTTTTTCCTGTTTGGATTCTCCTTGCAATCTGACTTCAAGTACCCTTCATGGGCTTGTTGTTGAAAGATTTCAACTCCCTCCACTCAGCATGTTCACTCCACTTTACTTGCCCTATAGTCTTGTTTACTGTTTAACATTGATGTTATATGGGACTTAGAAATTTTCAGTTGTACTGGATCTTTGAAAGCTGGCAGGATGAATTGCCTGGTTTCCAGCCTTTAATGTTTATCTCCCCTTGGATCTCACCATCTGTTCCTTTTTGGCAGTGCAGGTAAATGAATTTTTTTCAACTTCCTTTCATTTGCCTTGTTTCCTGCAGATACTTAGCTTAGCTGTTTCCTCGTTTTCTCACTAGACACCTTCAAGAAGAATTTGGTGGCATTTATTGAAGCTGATGAATCTGACTGAAATTTCCATGCTGGATTGTGAGTTGCAGGGTTTGCTTAGAGAGGACAAGGTAGGGATTTTTCTTTTATTGGGGTTTATATTCACTATTGCATCCTCATGGAATATAATACAATGGCATCCAGAAAGTTATGCATTTAAGTATATTCCTCCTAATTTCTTTCATTTACTTTTTTTTCTCAATGTCACTTCTTTGAGTACATCAGCAAGTCACATAATCATTATTTTGGGAATTAATGTCTGTTTTGTAAGAGGTTCAGTATAGTCCAATCTCAGCACATTCACAACTACCAGACTCCACCCCACATGGAAGACCAGTAGTCATGCAATGGAATCTTGAACTTCAAAGATGGTGCGCTTGATTTTTTGAACTTTTCTCATTTACAGCCAATCTCAAGGTCTTCTGGATTGCAAAGTCTTCAAGGGAGAATCTCAAAAATCTGGCAATCTCCTACACTCTTCTGAATACTGTTGAAAGGAAAGAAAACAAGAACAAAACACAGAATGTGGAAAGGAATTTTTTTCTTAATTTTATTACCCATCACAGGAAGCCCAACTTTTAAAAGCTACCCTCAGTTTTGTATTTCCAAACTTTCAGAGGTATAAAATGCTGTCTTTGAGTCAGTGATATTATCATTCTTGAGCACAGCATTTACTTATGGTCTTATACAATGTATCTTCAAAGCATCCCTACTTTCATTATTTTTTAAACTTGACATTGAAATCAAATGGGATCAGCCTGTGGTGTATGCCTTAAAGAGTCACTGAAGGGCAGTTAAGTCTCTGCCTCATGAAAGGATTAATCTGAATGAAAACCCACCTGCTGTTCTCTTTTGTCATTCATCAACTGTCCTCAAATTCTCTTCTCAGTCAGACCTATGAAATAATTTGCCAGTTGTTGCAGTCTGTCAATTTCGGTCATTAACTAAAAGTCATTTCCATACAACAGCTGTCCCTCTGTAGCTTGTTCAGAACAAATCAGTTGTCAGTCCTCTTCCAAAATCAGAACCCAGAGCCATTTGGCATTCTTCTTGTGAGTGCTCATAAAGAGCCCAAGACTCAAGCTGACACCAAGGCTGAGTGCCAGTCTGGGATTCAAAGCTCTTCCTGCAGTACTCTCTAGAATTTTCAATTGCTCTGCCTAGTTCATTAGGTCACAGATATACTGAATGGGCAAAGTGGATTTTATATAATGATTGGTAAAGTGTATTTGCTGTATGGCTAAATAAAGGATATTGATTTTTGGTTCCATCAGCCAAGCATTTTTCCCCAACTATTGAAAAGTAGTTTTTAAGCTATGCTATAAGGGCTTTTACAAAGATCTTTTCCTTCTTTTTCAGCAATTTTTGGCAGCTGCTGTAATTTCACGCAAGACAATGAGATCCTTTGAAAGCTTAGCAAATGATACTCATTCATTCTGACCAAAGCCAAAGAAGCTATATTAGATGGTACAGCAGTGTCTGGACTACTGACACGTATGGTATTTATATGATAAGTAGGTCCTTAGACATTTGGGTTCATAATGAATTTGGTTTTCCAAGTATTGATAATTTCCTGATAATTACCGTCTTCAACAGTTTTGCAAACAGCCACAGGCTATCCTAATTCAAGCTGATGAGTAGATCATATCTGGTCTTTAGATTGATTAACGCTTTTAATTTTTTTCCATTTGGGTGATCTTGAAATTCTGACTATGCTCAGAAAATATTCATCGAATCACTAAAGTATGCATTATTTGAAAAGCATTTCCTGACTTCAGTGTCGCCTGCTTGTTTCAAAAAACCTTTTCTGCTTTTATTTCCTCCAGCTCCAGCTTCAACTAATGTCTCTGCTTGTTGGTTTACCTGCTAATTTTACTACACTTCAAATTCTGCGTGAAATTCTGCTGCAAGAGTGCAATAAAGCAGATAAAAACACTGACTCAGTCCTTTTTTAGATCCTTCTAAGACTTGTTACTCATGCAACAAATTATAGATTTCAACGCTTTGCTAATGTTGCATAATGTGTTCTATCATCAGATCCTGTAATACATTTTAGACTTGGATCTTTGTATTTCATGAGATGTGTTTCCCTTATTAATGTATTGGGCAACTAAAACAAAAATGACCACCTGAATCACTGCATGCTCTCAAGGTTAATTTTCTACAGGGTGCCCCTTAACCTCCTGTGCGAGTATGCACTCACACATCACAGCATTGGCAGAGTGGACAGAGAGTGCCATACATGAGGCACTCCATTTCCCCACTCAAAATTACACAAGGTTTATCTGAGTCTGCTTTAAATCTCAGTACTCAAATGAGTTGCCGGCGGCTGTGGCAGTGTGGGTAAAGCCGCCGCCCCTGGATCCGTGCTCCTTCTCGGAAGGATGCCGGTTCGAGTCCTGCGGGTCTCGCTCTGCCAACTTCGTCCGGGCTTGCCCCGGCCAAGTCTAGAGTGTCCCAGGGCTAAAGGGGGTGGGGCCAGTTCCGCGCACGCTGAGCTCCACGTAATAAATCCATTCGCGCAGGCATAAAAAGCATCGTCGTTCGCGACGGCTAGCCACACACACACAAATGAGTTACAGTAAAAAAAAAAAGTTAAAAAACCTTACACCCCATATCACTATTTAAAACACTGTTTCTAGTCAAATCTGGTTAAACCCTTGGTGAAATGTTATAGCAAGACATACTGGTTTGTGGTGCAGCTGGCTGGGTTAGAAGGGAAGTGACTCCATTTCCACGGTCTCAGCTGGTTCAGATTTTCTGGTTTTACTGTGTTTGTAACTTTTGAGAATAATCTCTGCTAACTTGCATACATTTAAGTCTTTTTGTTTTATTGCAACACTTTTTTTCACAGAAATGGTGAAAGTGTCACTGCTTATACAGTTGTGCTTACATAGCTGAGGGAGTAGAAGTGAGACTAGGAGGAGGTGAACAGATGAGAATAGTGACCTCTTAATCAACTTAAGCTGTAGTCACAGCACATCTGACTGTGTACTGAACAATTTTAATTTAAAACAAACAAACAAACAAACCCCAACAAACATTGACATGGGGATGGCCAGGAGCCAGGGATGAAATTCTGGCCACTCTGAGCATGCAACTAAAAGGAATTTCCTGGGTCAATAAATCCCATCCCATGTTTTTCCAGGAAAACATTCTGGAACTGATTATGGTTCACATTAAAGTTTATTTGGTCTGTTGACCTGCTACCCTTGAGAGCCAAACATCCCATTAGACTTCATTTAGGCTGCGATTTCATTTCAAGTGATAGTTCAACAGAGCCATAAATACACACAGAAAGTTTCTAATTAACTCTTTCAACCAATGCCTTCCTCACCACACTCTGATGACATCCTAATTGCCATTCTGCTTCTTAAAGACACACCTATTCAAAGGGCTTCTCCATTTTATAGGGAAGCAGCAGAATAGCTCTACAAGTTTCCATGAGTGTTTTCATCACATTAAAGGTTTTGCCCATAACTGGGAAAGTTTTGTGATTGAAGTATCTGTTTCCCAGCAAGAAGGTGATGGCAGAGAAAGAATTCTCATTCCTTCTTTTACACAGATCTCACCTTCACTCAGTCTGTTTTCCGGTGATCAGGTTTTTCAACAAGCTAGAAGGCATAGCTGAGAGTCTTAGAGGTTGAGGTGCTAACCTAGCTTACATTATTGTAACTTTTTCAGTTGGCCATGGGCTGGTGATGGTAGTTTCTTGCCCTTTTTCAGTAGCCTTCTGATTTCTTTATCATACTGCTCATACCTCCCAGTTGTACTCATTTCCCTTCCAGTCTTGGAGAAAACTTGTCAATTGGGCTCTGACCTTTACTTTCCTAAAATCACACATCTGTGTGCTCCAGCTTTCCTTTCAACAGATGATTTTTTTGTTTGTTTGTTTCCTGATCTTGTCTTTTCTGTGTACTTCTGAAAAGCAGTGGAAAGACAGGCAGACTAGACCATTTGCCTGTCTGGCATGGGAAATGAAATAATTTAAAAGTGGTTAAGCTAAAAAAATACTAAAACCTTTAAAAAAAATTAACATTGGTTTGGATGCTTTTGTTTATTTTTGGATCAGTGGAATATCCACGATTTTCAGTGTTTTGACCTTTACTTTGAAGAATGTCATAATTGTGCCAGCAAACCCAGCTGTCAATATTTTCATTTCACACCTTTTTATAGAAGTTCATAACTGACCTATAAAATTACACATACCGAACATATGTGGTCTTAAGCAGGAAAAGATTTAATAAATAAATAAATACATAAATATAAATGTGTCTGTTTAAAAGTTATAAAGCCACAAAAAAAAAAAAAAAGAAAAAAAAAGATTTGGGGATTTTAAATGCGTTTTACAGTCCTGCAAATAAAAAGCAGCCAGTCAGCTTTCCTTGTTTTAAAATCCAAATGATTAACCTCTTAGTTTTTAATGTGAACTGATGCAGTGCCTGTGGTCATTATGGCAAATAACCACATTATTGTATTTAGGAAATTAGCTACTGTGTGCTTGTGGTAATTTTGTCTCCAGTAAAATAGCTCCCAAATTTTAAGCAGACAGACTTATTACAGGAGTCAGTTCTGCTTTTAGATATACACCACCTTTGTGTATTCATGTAGCTTCATCAGAGTATATTTGAAAGATTCTTTGTCAGGCAGTTTTAATATTAGGAGTTTTCCTGCCGGAAGAACTGGGGAACACAGGAGAGAAGGGGTCTAACCTTCAGAATGCTGTATGTTGCATAGGAAAACACTTTTCACTTTTTAAAAATTTCCCTAATTATTCTCTTTTCATGATTCATATTCATCTTTATTTGTCTGATAGTAATAGGTCTGAAAAAATTGTTAAGGCTTTAGAATTTCCGAACTGGTAGTTGCAGGGTAAAAATGTTGCAGTGTAAAAGTCATTGTAACATTCATAGGAACTTTAATTTTCAACCCCTACCTAGCCTTCTTGCATAAAATATTAAGATCACCCAACTATCTTGTGTTTCTAAAAAATTGGCATGAATTTTTATTTCTTTTTAAGAAACACACTTTCTTATTAATTTTTCTCTCAACAGAGAGTTGAGTTTATACAGCAAAAACTGTACAAGAGGAAAGAGAAGCAGTGAAGTATATAGCAGACTGGTAAGAAGATTTTATGCCATGATGATATTGTGGGTAATAAACTCTTCCCCTCCTTTTCTACTCATTAAATAACAGCCTGATATGAAAAGGAAGAAAAGCAATATTGTCCCTTAGGCAAATTCAGTGAGACATCGGAGTTTTCTGCCAAAGGAAATGGAAGAAGGAGCCTCTCCCATATTTTTATGAGAAATTGCTCCCACCAGACTATCCAAGTTATCAATGTGTTGGTTTGGGCAATGCTTCTCCAGGATATATCTCGCAGTGACACACTGTTCAGTCATCAGCTTTATCAGTAAGAGTGACAGCACAGATCAGTCTCTTCCTGGCCTTTTGTTGTCCTGCTCACACAGGCAGCCCAGAGCAAGGTTAAACAGCAGTGGTGTTATCTCTTCCACATCCATGTGGCTTCCACTTAGGGAACTATGACTTGAGCAGGTATAAGTTTATTTTAAGCCTTTATTTGAAGGGGAGTGTTTGTTGGTCTGGCTTGGGGATTGCTGAATGCACTAATGTTTCATTTTACAATGAAACCCTAACCTGACTGTGCCTTGAGTGGTTTTGCATTTCAGTCAAAACAGTTCACATAGGTTGCATCTTAAGGTTACAGTAATAAGGCAATATGTTGAAAATAAAAAGGCACAGTGACTCTAAATAAGCTATAGTGATTCTGTGCTTGGAATATGTGACTTTTAGGTGCCATGAAAATCCTTTGAGGGTCTTCCATATGTAAGTCTTTTCAGTTCTGTCTTTTAATGATTAACTAATTAATCCTTTTAACATAATATTAATTCTCTTACAGATATAAATTAGCATACTTTCTCATTAGAGCTTTACAGGACACACTAATAAATCTCCATAAAATAATGAGTAGAAATGTCATGGAAACCAGTCTGGGAAAATATTCTTTACCCCACAACTTAAGTTGTAGGACTAAGTAAATATTTGATAACTCAAAGAAAATGTTAAGTTTTTCCAGCATTTTCTTATCTCTGCTGACATGCAAAAATAGCCCCTTTCTTTAAAATTTATAGGTTTCTTTTTTTTCCCATTTTTACCAGTACCATAATATGAAATGAAGACTATCAGCCTTTCTATTTGAGCTGTCCACACCTTCAATAACAAAATTCCAATGCAGTGAAAGCCAGCTGATTTCAGATTTGCTCACAGTTTTTGTTGAATTTGTTGATTTTAGTGACCAGTATACAAAACTGGACTGGTTTGAGGCATTTCTTCACAGTCATTACATACTGAGGTGTTTAGGGTATCCAAGAGCTGGTGATTGTCCCCTGGAAACCTGGTAGCTGGTTTTGGAATTTAACTGGTGCTGAACAAAGAAAGTAATCTGGTGAAAGACGTGAACATTTCCATAGGCCTCCTGAGAACTAGGATTGCTTTCTTTGGTTTGGAAAGGAGTCCACCAGCATGGCAAGGAAATGGCAAGGATGTCATTACAGAATCCATGGTCTAGAAGATTACAAAAACATTTAACTAAGTAGTGCCATCATTTCATTTCTATGGGCATCACATGTGTTTCACAGATTTTTAAGTCTTTGTTTATTATTTATTTTGATTCGCTTGGCAGAAATGTTTCACAGAAAATGTATACAAAGTATAAAAATGAGCTGGACTGTGCAGAAGACTATTCGTACTATGAAAATTACAGATACCATATCTTAATATACTTTCTTAAAGTATTCATATTGCAACAAAACTACTTTAACGTTATATACAACAGAGCCTGCAATTTCAGCTGTGCCATGGGCCACCTTAGTATAAAATTACTTGCTCGTGTCATTGTCTTACTAAGGCTTAAACAATGTTTGGACCAGGTAGGATTTTTGGCTGGAGGTAGTTTACAACCTGGCCTAGAAAGCTGAATTTTAAGAGCCATTGCACAGCCATATTCATGAAGTCTGTTGTGGTGTAGAAGAAACTGTTGCCAGCATCTCAAAACAGGGCAGGGAAATGAACAGTTCTATTACTTAGCTATGCACCCCATTTAATAATCCTATTGCATATGAAGCTGGGCCCAAACCAGAGCATCACATTACTTAGGAAATAAGAAGAGGAAGAATCTTTATTGTTGCTAGAGATGAGGTTGCCAGAAATCTTGTGGTTAAATGCCCTGGAGAAAGCAAGTGTTTTTCAGTGTGCTCAGAGGATTACAAATCAAAGACAGAGGCAAATGCTGTACTCTCCCGAATAGCTATTGATTGACCGAAACACTTAAAGGATATGGATTGTGTCCTTCAGGCCATGGAACTGAAGGCAGTAATACATAAAGAAAAGAAAATCCTATTCTTTCCGGAGCTTGAATAGGGGACACATATCTGGGTGCTGCTGAAACAGGGTTTTACTAAAATGATGGAAGCACAGTATCTTGAAAGCTAGGAGCTTTAGTTATCAAGGGCAGGTGTATATAACACACAGATCAAACTCTTAAACAATGTACTTGAAACATGGTATATGATGCTTGTGTGAATTGAACTGAGTGGGTTTTTAAATACTAAATATTTGAATAATTACCTACTACTTAGAAGACTAAGTACAAAATATAGAAGCCATTGTTTGTCAAAAATAAACCAAATTCTCACTTGTTCTCTTTGGGAAGAAGTGAAATGGGCAGGGACATTGAATTTTATTGTTATTTCTAACAGTTTTCTTACACAGGAATTTATTGTGAACCATACAATCTCTTCCGATAAAGCCTGCTGTCACTGATAGAGTATATACATTTGAACAGAACAAAACCCTGAAACTTATGTGTGATACGAGCATACTTCATCACTTGCTCATGTTGTTTTCGTATGCATGTCTTTCTCTTTTTTTAATGTTCAGAATTGTCATCATGCATCTCTGGATATTCAGCTCCTTTGTCTCCCCATCAATTGGAGGGGCATAAAGCAAATAATTTTGTAATACTGATGTAGCCTTAGAACTGACATATCCCTTAAAAGATAAGCAGTACCAGAACTTCAGAAAAGCAAAGAAAATATGCCTAGAGAGGAGCAAAGGGAACAGTAAACTAATAAAAGGGAATAGTATTTCTGCCCTTGCTAGCAGGAATGATGCAAAGGCAGAGTTCACCAAAGAGCCCAGTCCCAGTATGCATTTAAAAAAAAATCTTCCATAACTCTTCCAGTCAAAGTCCATACACTAACTCCCATCTCACAGAAGGAAGACAGGTCTAGAAAACAAATGTGCTGGTTTTGCTTGGGTAAGGTTAATTTTCTTCACAGTGTCTGGTATGGGGCTGTGTTTTACATTTGTGCTAAACACAAGGCTGATAATATAGAGATGTTGTTGTTATTGCTGAGCAATGTTAGTGTTTACACAGAGCCAATGCCTTTTCTGCTCTTCATACTGCCACACTGGCAAGGAAGCTGGGGGTGCATGGGAGGTTGGGAGGAGACACAGCGGGAACAGGTGACCCAAACAGGCCAAAGGGATATTCCAGACCATGTGACATTATGATCAGTATTTAAAGTGGCAGGAAGAAGGAGGAAGGGGGAGGTGGTTTGGAGTGGCTGTGTTGGTCTTCCCAAGTCACTGTTTGTCATGATGGGACCCTGCTCTCCTGGAGATGGCTGAACATCTACCCATCCATGGGAAGCAGTGAGTTAATTCCTTGTTTTGTTTTGTTTGTGTTTGTGGCTTTTGCTTTCCTTATTAAACTGTCTTTATCTCAACCCTTGAGTTTTCTTGCTTTTACCTTTTTGATTCTCTCCCTGTTCCCACTGGTAGGGAAGTGAGTGAGTGGCTGCATGGGGTGTAGTGGCTGTCTGGAATTAAACCATGACACCAAACAAAACCCAAAACAAACAAACAAACAAACATATTTTAGTTCTTAGAGTCACTTTTTTATTCTGTTGTGAAATGTGTTACATAAGAAAACATAAATTCTATCCAGAGAAGGAGAGTACAAAACAAAATTTCCCCTACAGATTGTTTTCTTAATGTTGTGGGTTTGCTACTCTATGGAGAATACTTTACCTTTCATCATAAGGAGCTGATTCAAAACAGATTCCCTAAAGCGAATATGAAACTATAATGTTAAACTAAGTATGAGAAAATGGGAAAAAATGGTGTTGAGGACTCCATTGTATCTGCAGATCTTAAATACAATTGAAAATGTCATCAGTTTCTATATGCAAGTAGCAGGATACAAAAGAAACAAATGATAAAGTGATGCATAAAGTGACAAAAGTGTTTAGAACGTTAAGTTGATTCAGAACAACATGGAAGCAATCAAAAGTCAAGCAGGCCAAATAAATTTTCAAAAAGAAAACTATAGACTAAAGCAGAGAAAGTTTAGGGAATGGATGACAGTAGATGTAATGTATTTACAATACAGTCTGTGAGATTACAAAACAATATATGAAATAATTGGTTAAATCTCGCAAGGTTTAGAGGTATATTTTTGACTAGAATAAGAATCAAGAGTTTTGGTTGCTTTCCCAAATCTTGTCATGGTTTCTAGATGTTGACAAACAAAACAAAAGAAACCAAAACAAACAGACAAGCAAAAAAACCAGCCAAACAACAATAAAAAACCTACACAAAGGAAGAATTAGCACAGAAATCCTTGCCCTTTCTTATTTTAAATATCCCCTCCCTCCTGTTCTGGTATTTTTGTTGATGCTTCACAGAGGTACATAAAAATTGATAATGACCCTAACAGTACTTTAAAGACCTTGATTCCCAGGTAACATTTGAATTATGAATGTCTACATACACATGTCCTTCTTTCAGAATAACCAGGTCCACTTTTTGAACCTTCTAGTCAGAGAAATGTATGTTATTACCAAATGTGTGTGTATAATTATATATATATACATATATAGTAATATATGCAGACAAAATGTAGATGTATAGTTGAGGAAAAGTAAAACATTCAAATTTTAGCATGATTCTTTTTTCAATGAGAATGAGGGAATGATGTCAAACCAAATAACAACAAAGTTTAAAATGCTTGATTAGTTGTCAGAAGATGAAAATGCAACAAACTGTTGTAAACAGCTGTACTGTTAAATGTGCAATTGGACTCTTACAGGATGAATCTAGAGAGCATTGTGATCAGAAGTCCTGGGTTCCCAATCATCCTCACATTATCTTTTTGGTGCAGGCCCATATTGCTCCCAGTTTTCCTTTGCCTGCATTTCCAGATCCTACTCCATGAACATGGATTGCATGGATTCAGACACAGCAATTTTTCCTTTGTTGCTTGCAGTGACTCAGCTGAGTTTGGGACAGCAGCAACATAGCTTCCATGGCTAAAAGGAGCCAGTAGAAATCTGAGAATGCAAAGATTGTGCCCATATGTTTTTGGTAGTGAATGGGCTTGGAGATGCTAAAGGAGTTTTATCCAGTCCTTTCTCCCCCTTAAGGTTTTCCAAACATTTGTCTTTTCTCCCTTTCTAAGACAGAGGCATTGATCACTAAATCTCCACATTTAGCTGTATTTCTGCACTTCACACTATCTCTGCATTTTACTATGTGGAATGTCTCTCAACTTAATAATGTCTCTACTTAAAGTACAGCTATAGGTGCTCCAGGTAACACTGGCTGTTCTCACTAGCTGTATTTGATCTCTCCACCAACACACTTGCAAAGCTTGTAGCTGCCTCCATTTATTACTACCCAAAATATCTTTTAAGATACTTTACAAGAAATGTGTTTATAAATAGGACTAATAAGGCTGATCAATCATTTAATTGCTTTTTACAGATGAATGTAGTATTTACTTAACGTTAAGATGGCTAGAAACACAGCTCCCAGTCCAGCACTGCCTATATTTAGCTTTTCTGTTCCATCTGGAACTAGATTATCTTTAAGGTCCCTTCTAAGCCAAACCATTTTATGATTCTATGATCAGTTGCTCTGAATTATTCCATGAAAGAATCCCCCTCTCCTACTGCTGGCGATGTAAGAAGTTTACAGAGTTTATGGAGCATCCTAAATTCAGTGTGCAGTGTGAATGTGACTTGACACTATTTCTCCTGTGAAGTATGTAGAGCAACAGCAAACACAGTGTATTTTTCACATGCTCCCAAAGTACTGTGTATCAGCAGTGAGAATGACAGCTTCCAGTTAGAAGAGGAGGCACACTGGATGTATCTGCTGTTAAACCTAAGGAAACATTTTAAACTGGAAAGAGATGACCACTGATAGGAAGGAAAATGCAGACAGCAGACAGAAAATCACTGACTGTTTCCATGAGCAGAAAAATGATGCAAGCTTCAAAGTGAGGCTATACTTAAAGATTGTGCATATTTCTGTAACTATTGCCAGATATCAGTTCTAGGAATCTGTAAACAGCAAAGACCACATCTTAGTTTTGGCCTTGCTAAACAACTCTTTCCATGAGAACTTTAAAGGCCTAGGAAGGAACTTGAAAAGTTTAAAGGGATTATGGTATGTAAGCATATTCTCAAAGTGTTTATCTAGCATCAAAACCCATAAGTTTAAGCACGTGAGTTAAAGAAGAATTAATGATTTCAAAGTGAAAGAGGATATGCAGTCAGTTGTAGCCAATTTAAAGTTATTTTTGGTGAAAGCTCTACTTTGATTACACTCTGGATTTACTGCTGTTGCAAAACATGTGTTCCAGATTTTGCACGTCTGTTTTCCCAGATGCTTAAAATCTATTCACCAACCAGACACATTGGAGAGAAAAAATCATCCTCTGTAGGTAGAAAATTCTTTACTACATGACCTTATCCATAATGTCTATTCATTTTTATTTTCCACCGAGTATTCTCTTGCTACTGAGTGCAAATTTCCATTGTGAATTATTATAATTGTAATTTATTCTACTTCTTATAACACGATTTGAGTTGAAATCAGTGACATCTATCAAAGAGGTTCACAGCTCTTCCTACTCTCCACCATGAGTACTGTGCAGTTGGTAGCTTTGTTGTTAGACTTGAAAAAAGCACAAGGAATTAAAGAGGTCAGAAGTTGCAAATAAGTGAGGTACAGAGTAAACAGTTGGAATCTGAGAAGACTTTAACAGATGTGAAACAGCTGTGTTCCTGAAAAGTCTTGAAGAGGCACAGGATCCATCCAAATCATCTTTATGTAGAACTTTACCTAACAGACAATATGGGGGCTCAGCCAGTTCAGGAATATTTTATATGAAGTAGCCCAGCGAATTGGATTGTCCATGACTGTAGCACAGCTGTGTAGAGGTGTGACCTCTCCAGGCTTCAGAAAATTTTTGCCAATTTGTATGACACTCAAACACCAATTCTGTGAATCACTGGTGACTGAAGGCTAAGTGAATTTCATTTCTCACAGTCACACACTTGAAAACTAGACCTGGCATTAAGAGTATTCCAGTAATAAAAAATATTAAGTACCACAACAGTAGGCTGAACAATTATTTGTGGCTGATTTTGACTATTTTCGGAAATAAAAAGAATCTGGGAATAAGCCCGGAAGTGCAATGCACATGTAATTCAAAGAAATCTACAACAAAATGTATGTAACTAATTTATAAACTACAGAACAAAGTGACGCATTCTGTTCTTTCTATTCTCATTACTTTTCGTCAGTTTTTACAGGTAAATATTCATAAAATATTCAGCATCAGCCTCATTATTTTTAACTAGAATGTACTATAGAAACAGCTGAGAAGCAAAGAGTTTTTCATCAGACTATAGTCTGTTTTCAAATGGAGTGTTTACTGCCTTTATTACTGAGAGATGATTTTGCTTTTCAAGATTAGTGTGAATAATACCTAATAATGATCCACAATATCCAGACCCAAACCACTAAGGACTACAAGCTCAGCCTTTTATTTATTTGTTTCTTTACCTCTTCTCACTGTCTGTATTGTTCTAATTTGTCTGATAGTTTAATTATTTTATGACTGATTTAACACTCCTTTCACAGTAATGCAGAAAGGGCTTGCAGTGTTCAGTGATATTTTTCCCAGGATAGCTCAGTTTAGCCTGTTAAGAACAGGTGTTAACTTTTATTACACCCTGGAGAAGAAACAAATTTCAATTTGTTGCATTTCTCAGTCTTCAAAATTGGGAAGGCCAGCCATAGACACATCATTTCACTGGATCTTTTGTATACAAAGAATCCAATCATGCAATCACTTAAACATGTTTAGCTTTACACACATGAATAATCCTATTATTACTCTTAGTAATCTATTACTACTTTAAAGTGACCAAAAAATGGCATTTAGAACTGACCAAAAATGATGCTGCTATTGTATTTTATAATTTAATTAACAAAGAACTTCAATGAATTTCAGGTTTAATTACAGGCTTGCCATTGAAACAGCCTGGGAAGAGTATATAAGGATATTCCAGTTATCTAGAACTTATGTTAAACTCATTATATTCCTTGACATGGTGAAAATTTACACCACATTATCTGTAATTTTACATGAAACCTGTAACACATTAGAGCATCTGAGGAAAATGAAAGAGGGCAAAGACTATGCAAACAAAATCACACATTTATAATGGTCTTAGGAAATTACTAACTTTGCACTGGTTCGCAAAGGTAAATAAAAATAAAATACAATCACTTTGAAAGATGTCTGAGATAAACAGCCAATCCTTTCAGTGGTCATGAGTATGAAATTAAACCTGAAATATAAGCCCAAGAAGAAATTTAAAACATAATAAAGAACTTGAAAATGCTACTGTGAAAGTAAGTGGACTCTACGGCAGGAAAATCTGTGAGACTATACTATGCTCAGTTAGGGAGTTTCAATGAAACAGCACCTATAAATCCAAATCCAAGTGCGTAAACAGCTGATACACTGCCTAACAAAGAAAGGGTCATGATAACAAGTATGGATGTTGGTAGCATATGCTGTGAACTCCAAATCAGGTCAGAAAGTACATGCAAATATTGAATTTGTGAAACTGCCACCAAAGTGAGATAGGCAGTATCAATGATGTCCTCAAAGTCTCTGCACTTGCATTCTGGATGCTCATATATAAACAGAAGGTGTGTGCCAGGCTACAGTGGATGAAATAGGGTGTTACAATAGCTACATTTCTGTTGTTAAAGCAAGAAAGCTAATAACCAAATAAAGACAGTTGCAGTTATTATTTTTGAGGAGGACTTAAAAAGGTCTGGTTTTAGCTGAAACTTTGAATTACCTAAGTACTTATTTTATAGTTGTTGTTAAGACTGTTTCTCAAGTGTTAGTATAATGTGACATTATATAAATTGATGTATTATATGGTGATTCAGAGTATTTCACAACTGTGTTTTTGTAGTGATCATATACATTGCTTGAAAAGTCTCATAATTATGCTGCCTTGTGTTACAAAAAGCTTATTCTTTCTGTAAAAGTGTCTTGATAGAACGTGGGTGGAAATGAGTGGTTCCCAAGGCATTAGCAAAGCACTGACATAAAATATTTTTGTTTTCTGTAGTTGTTCATTGTATCTCGATGTAAAAGAGCTATTGAATTGTACACATTGTGTATCTCTAGAAAAAATGTACATCAAGAAAATGTAGCTTGCATTTTTGTTATTATTCATTAATACCACACCGAGTCACTTGCTGAACAGCAAGTAACAACAGGCATTTCTTTTGGACTTAATATAGCACAGTCTGACATGTCTGGGACTAAATAGGATTTCTGTTTTCTTGAGGTGCCCATGTAAGCATTCCATAAAGAGGTTGAGAATGCCTTTTCTCAGAAAATCAGAAAGTGTGTATCTCAGGACTGTATTTCTTGGTATGACAACTACTCCAAGCCTTTAACCATCTTTGTCGTCCTTTGCTGGATGTGCCTCAATATGTCCATGTATCACTGCACTGGGGAACCCAGAGCTGTACCAAGCACCTACATGTCTTTAATCCAGTGCTACATGGAGAGAAAGGGTCACTTCCCTCAACTTGCTGGCAACCCTCATGCATGCAGCCCAGCAGGCTGTTTGCCCTTCTTTGTGACAAATGTACATTGATGGGTCAAGTTCAGTTTGGTGACCACTAGGAAACCCAGGATTCCTGTCAAGCTGCTTTTCAGCCAGTTTGCCAGCAGTGGGTATTGATTCCTGGGATTGTTTTCCCTAAGGTTCATAACTTTGCAATTCCCTTTGTTAAAATTCATATAATTTATGAGGGCTCCTTTTATCAGCATTTTGAGCTCCCTCTGAATGGCAGCTCAATCAGATGAATCAGTCAATTCTGACAGTTGTGTATCTTCTACATACCTGCTGAGTGAGCACGTGATCCCATCAACTGGGTCGTTAATGATGTAGTTGAACAGTACTGGCTTAGTCAGTATCAGGCCTTAGGGTACCTCACTAAGGACTGGTCTGCAGCTGGACTTTATGTCACTAGTCACAAACCTCTGAGCCCAGCAGTTCAGCCAATTTGCTATCCACCTCCTTACCTGATTATCTAACTCATACTTCATCATTTTGTCAATGAGAATGTGATGGAAGACAGTGTCAAAAGAGTTGCTGAAGGTGAGATAAACAATATCCACTGCTACCCTCATCCATTAAACTAGACATTTCACTGTAGAAAGCTATTGGGTTGGTCAGGCATGATTTTCCCATTGTAAAGCCAAGATGATTACTCTCAATCACCGTCCTTAAGTTTCTGAACTTTTTACTGTGAAAAGCACATAAAGATTTACTAACTTCACCTGCATAATTGTGATTAGTTTATAAGTGTTATGACATGGTAATTGTAAAATTTTCATACCTGTCAATCTCCGCACTAAAAGCATGATTCTGATATAACATAGAGTCTCTGGTTAACCAAAATGAGAACAAGATGAAGTTCAGAGCTGATTTACACTGAGCTGGGGTTGGCAATGCTGTTCGGAGACTAGTTTTCTATCCTTTCAGGCTGACCATATATCAGAAATATTTTGCTCCTCCCTTTTGCTGAAGGACTTAAATGATTAGCCTGATATGTTTGGCCACAGCTCACCAACTGAATCAGTGAAAGATTGTGATCTCTTCATAACATTGCTTCCCTAATCTCTGTAATCAGTGTGGCAGTATTTCTAACAAATGCTCTCAGCTAGCAGCTGAAAGCTTGAGTGACATGTGATTGCATGGTTGCAGCAGCTCAGAAGTTACACTGCAAAGAAGAAAATAAATATTTTAAAATTAAAATAAATCTTGTTTACACACCTAGGGAGAAGCTTCAGTTAGTTCAGATCATTCAGTTATTGCAGTTATCTAAAACAGGCTGGAAATCCATTCTATACTCATACTATTCCTCTTCCCTTCCCACTTAAAATGGAACAACAAAACTATCTTCTTGTTTCTTTTCTTTAACTACCTCTAACTGTGTACAGTATATTTACAGATTGACTGTCAACTGTAAATCAACACTTTGGTGTAAAGCTCTGCTCCCCGATGTATTTGCTGACTTACAAGGAATCTGTTCTCCAAAACAAATTTCCTTTTCCCCTGTATTTGCTGCATTATTGGAAATCTCTTTGCAAATAGCGGCCAGTGTCTGTATTTCCATTAGAATCCTCTATATGGGGTTCATAATTCAAATGTTCCCATTAATGTTAAGATTAATTAACAGCAATTTCTTAGTTAAAGAAGAGTTTCCATAATCACCCTTAAATGTGGTTTATTTTAAGTGCATGCAACATTTGGATAAGGTTATGTTTCCTGTAATAAGAAAGACATTGAATTTCACTGGACTTAGGTTCCACTTCCCTATTGTTGGAACTCCAAGCAAGCTGATTTTTCAATCTCAAAACTTCATTTTGAGAACTAATTCATAATGTTAGTCTTAAATGTGCTCTAGATAGCATAGTTTGAAAATGCTTGAAAAATGGGCTGTTCAAATAGAACTATAATTAAGTCCATATTTTTATTCTGAGAGTTCCAAGGTCTGAAATTTTATCATACAAATGAGGTAATAGCTCTTTAATGACACAGAAGGTGCAACTTGCTTTGCCTAGGGAGTTTTGTTCATGTGAGTTAGTGTCCCTCTGAGATTTTGTATCATGAATTTGTTAAAGTTTCAAATATCTTTGCAGAAAACTGACACTGTTTTGGTGATCTTAGTGCACTACTGTTGTATTCCTAATATAAATTCCACCTTGAGTAGAAATCAATGGTTCAATATTCAAATATCACCTTTTCTTTGGTGCATCCATTATTTTATGTATTGCTTTTGATAACATTGGCAACAATATATAAGATGGCACAATAATATTGTATTAAAACTTTTGGAAATAGTGTGTTACAAAGGGTTTGAAAAATATAAAAAGAAAAGTGAGCTCACCCTCAGTCTTTGACATGTGGACATTTTAGAGGTGTTCAAGCTGTTGGACACACAAAGCAGTAAGTACATGATCTATTATGCAATGGTTATGAAAATTTTCTAACTGACTTTCAGCCCATGCCTGAAGGATTTCTTCTGATTTGGTGAAGAAGCAAACTATGCAGGTTAAGTTCAGCTGGAGAAAAAAAAAAGAAGCTGAAACACACTGCTGTACTCCAATTCTTTACTAAGAAAGCGGATGCTAATAAGAAACAACTCTTATGACACTGTAGTCCTCCTTATTACTGAGTAGAATATATATAGTGATAATCTACCACTTGATATTCTTTCATTGTTTCACAGGGTCTGTTTATACATTACCATTCTCCATGACAGGAGAAGGTGCTATCAGTGGAGACTAAAGACTACGTTAATTTTGTCTTCCATTGCCCTACTGGTTGGCTATAGGCTTTGCTGGAAAAAGGGTTGATTTATTTTTTTGAACCAACAGTAAATGCAAGTAAGATAAGTTCACTAAGATGCACTGACATGTCAGCTCTAAAACTCTGCAAATCCAGCAGAGCTGGGGCCCAGGCAGGCAAGTGCAGGAACCAAGGCAGGCATCTCGGCAGACAAAACTATGCCTGCACCCAATTTTTTATTTTTTTTTTTAACTCATCCTGTGCTGATTGTTAGAAAATTAAAACATGTCAGCAGAAATAGACCAGTCAAGTACTCTTTCTAATAAAGCTTAGGTCTCCTGTTGGAGAAAGGTCATCATCTGTCTGTTACTCTGCTAGATAAGCGCACTGGCCCCAGAGGGCATTTACACAAAGTCTCCTAAATTCCAAGCTTTCATCACAATCACCAGTGCATGCAAGGCATGTGAAACTCTTTTATTTCTTTTCTGAAGAAAAATGCCTACAGTAATGTATCTCTATAACATTTTTAATGCTAAGCAAAATGCCTTTTTTTTTTTTTTCCTGACAAGATCTAGCTTGGTTTAAAAAATGTACATGTGCACATGTGGGTTTTTTTGTACATGCTTGTATATAAACAGGAACAATAAATAAATAAACACAGTAAGGCCAGATTTTCTAAATTAAATGCCCTTTCCTGAAGTTCCTTTAATGGGCAAACTCTTTGCACGTGAAGATGAATTCAGACATCACATTTAAGCAGAGAGCAGAATCTCACAGTCATTTTTACTGATCAGCAAAGACATAGTGTCTTGCCATATGAACATAATTGGCTTATTCAAATATTTTCATTTTTCATCAATCAACAAAGCAAAAAACAAAACCCAACTATCAATCATCAACATAATAATTTTAAAAAATCAATACCCCCCAAGATTATGTTATGTTGCATTGTTATTTTCAATTGTAACTAGAATTACTTTAGCGTTCTTCAGTAGTGTTGCCATTATGTCATATTGTCTCTCTAAGCAGTAAAGGAAGCCTTGGAGATATTCACGTATGAAAGAAAAGGTGAAACCCCTGTTATAACTGAAACTTGCTAAAATGTGGTATGTAATTACAACACTAAAACAGCTTATTAAAATTTGTGTGATAGGTTAAAGATACTAGACATAAGACACTCTCATTAATCATCAGCAATTCAGAGTCATAGTGCAAACTGGAGTAGGATACTGATAACCGTTTGCTACAATATCCCTAGTTTCAAAGGGGGGTGGGGGGGGCGAAGAGAGGGACGGTGGCCAGAAATGGTTCTAAAGAATGAGGCCATAATTCCTCTGAAGAAAAAAATATAGAGGCAGGTAATTTTTGCAAATATGACATTTTCCTAAATTCTTCTACCATCCAGTAACAAATTTCATTTTATTTTCACAAAGAAATATGAATTAATTTATTTATCCAGAATGTCTTGTAATGAACAGAAGGTAACTCAGTTTGGCTCTCAATTTGCTTATGAATTTTTGAACTTAAAACTAACAACTGCTTAGGTATCTTTATTGTGGCCTTATAGCATTTACTTATGACAAGAAAACACATCATTAACCACTACTATGTATTTTTGTGTCTTTAGTGGGCCAGTTCTCTAAAACTTAAAGTAACTGACAAGGGAAGTAAATTTTAAAGGTAATTTTATTCTGTTGTTGCCAGCTCTGAAAATACAGCTGTTAACAGAGAGATCTCAATCAGCAACTGTTTCTTCTCGGAGACTAATTCTTGGTCCAACAGTATTTTTATGGACAAATCTGAATGTTGATATCATGTCTTTCCTGCGACAAATTTCAGATGGGACAAGGCTTGTTCTAGCATTAAATAACAAAAAGAGACTTTTTTTTTTTCTTTTCCCTGAAAACTGACCTGTTTAAGCTATTAAAGCACTGTGTAGCTCAGATGTTGTGGTACAGCCAATACCTGTGAGGAAGACTCCAGTGTATGACTGTGGAATAGAAAATCTGCTGGAAAGGGATGACACTGAACTTGCTTTAGGGTAGCTGGTGAAAACATGCAGTGCTGTGATTGAGATGGCTAAGGGAAAGTTTCAGAATATAAAGGAAGTAAAAGGATGTGAGGATCACCTAGTATTTGAATGCCTAGCTACATAAAAGGATGTTCAGTTGAGGAGGAAGGTGACTTATTTACTCTATCCAGGCAACTACATTGGACCAGAGACCTCATGTAGAAGGTGTAAATTACTCAATCTAGTTGACAAAAGTGTAACAACTTACAGCAGCTGGAAGTAGACAATTATAAAATGTTGGAGGTTAGAACCATCAAAAGTTGTATCAGGAAGCTGGGAGTGAGTTTACTCTGAAATCATCTAGATGTGAACTTTAATCTGTTTCCAAGAGAAAGTCTATAAATTTTCTGAAAATAATTGAAGTAGTGTTAGCTGTTCCTTCACATTTTGGTATCTTTGAACATCTCAATCTTTGCCTTGAAAATATTTTTCATGGCCCTTAAGTGCACTCCTCTCAGCAACATCATGGAGTTTCCTGACATGCAGTAAGTAAAATGTCAGTATTTTCAAGACAATTAATTGAATGGTGAGGACAAGTTTTTTTTCATTTTTCCTTTTTTTCCCCACTGTGTATTTGGACAGAAGGCATTCAGCAGCACTTACTGTCTTTTCCTGTCTTTCTGGAGGAAAGATGCTGGTGGAAGTAGGGAAGAGGAAATTGTTCAGACTTATTTCTTGTATTTTGAATTAAACTGACCACAGTTTTTGACTGCGAAGGAATGCTTCCAGTGCATTAATTGTTTGGTAGGTATTCATAAGTTTGGTAGGTCTTAACTGTGCTCAGAATATTTTGATATTGGAATATTTGTGATACTTATACATAGGTTCATTTCTGATCATTAATGGCACTGGTTTTCCCCTTTATCCCTCTCTGTGGTCAAAAGATTGGTAAATCCTAACAAAAATAAATAATTTATTCTGTCATTAGTTGAGTCCTTATGGAATCACATATCAGTTAAAGCAAAGGAAAATCTATAGTATTCAGAAAATTAGACTGGATAACCTCACCTTGAACAGCATGTGCTTATTATGAAAGTTATATTATATTTTCCATCAAGAATCTTAAAAGTTACTGGGAAAGATAAGAAGCTCATAAAATTACAGTAATTTTCAAAGATGAAAAATGATAGAAAGATAGAAAATCTCTTATTATAGATGACTTTTTTCTGTTGAGAGAAGACTCACTCCAGGAGAAATCTTGTTCATTTTAACACTTACTCTTAAATCCAGGCACTATTTTTCAGAGACATGTGGCAAGGCTTAGCAGCACAAGTAATAGCTGACTAGGACAACGTTAAATTGTTGTGGAAACCAAATATCCCTAATTTGCTGCATGCAAGAGAAAATTACATGACACAAGAAGATTTCATTTCACACAGTATTTGCAGCTAGGGTGAAAACTACAGGTTTTCAAATGTAAGAAATATCAGCATTAATAAGAGGCTACACAATTCATAAAGGATTATTTGTTGGTTTCTCCCCACCCTGTGATATTCTTTCATCTTTTATTCTGCCACCTACCTTATGTTCAAATCAATACCATCTGGTTTTTAGAAACACACACTTGTAGAAAGCCTGACTAATTTTCCTTCACAAGTGGGTGAAACTCAAAATAAAACTGTCTTTCAATCCATAAAAGAAACACAGACCAAATTAGATTTATAAAGGAAAAGAAAACCAATTTTGTGACTCTTTAAAGGAGTCTTATAGTCCCTGCTCAGAGGTAGCTTTGGGAGTTACTTCTCACTTGACTTTCTGCTCCTCAGGATAACCAGTTGACTTGTACGCCTGTGACTTCCTTTGTTTTAAAACTGCCAGTGTGATACTTCATCACCACCATTTGGATGGGTTTACAAAAAAGCATATTTTTAGAAGAATTATTTTCCTGTGATGTAATGGGCATTTGAGTAGTGCCATGTTTTGGGTATTTCACTAGTATAAAACCAAAATATTCCATACATGGTCTATGAGTGTAGAACTTCATTTACTCTCCAGAACATGATAGTCTCCCCATTTGTTCACTAGAGATTGGAATTTATGATTTAAAGTTGTACTATTTCAATTTTAATATTTGTCTCAAAAATGAGACTTACCAAAAGGTGCTCTTTATTTCTCTCCCAGTTATCAGTGAAGGAGCACTGGAATTACTCTGGCGCAGTGCAGTCATTCAAAAATTGTGTAGTATGTTTCCATGAAATAACTCCTCCATATCCCTAATAGTGATCTAACAAATTAGCTTTTCTTTTATGGTGAAGTACACATCTCTCACACCTGGAATCACTGTTCTTTGGGAATATATGTAATATTGATTCTCCCAGCTAGAATCAAGGGCACACACTTTGCTATAAAAATTAAACAAAAAAAGAAAATAATACGTTAAATTGCAATGTTAATGTCTCGCTCTTCTGTGTGCAGCTTGCTCCATTATTCTAGTTCTGTATGCTTGAGAAGTACAACACGTTATTCAGAATACTGTACTGTTTTGGTTTGGTTTTTGGCTTTTGACTTTTTTTATTTTCAAACATTGTAAACAACGAGTGTATTTTCCCTTCGGCTTTCAGTAGAGTTGTTTGGGTTTTGTATGATGGACGTACACACATATGCAGCAACATACTTATGGCTGGGGCTGCAAGTTTGTGTGTGTAATTGATGAAATATCAAAAAGGAAATGGCAAGAGCTTGTAAAATCATACTATTTCATGTGGATCTGTCAGCACACAAGGCTGATGCCACAGGTACTGTCTCAGACATTGAGGTCAGTATCTTGCACTCACTGACACTCGTAAGTTTGGCAAAAAATAACAGAGGATCTGCAGAAACCTTTGATGTGCTGTGACACACCTGTGGTCACGAATATAAAACTAACACACAACAAAATTAAGACTGGAAAGAAAACTTCTGAATCCAAACCTGGGAAATATTTCAGTTCTGAACAGAGGGGGAAAACCTGTCAAATTGGCAAGTGAGAAATTCTGGTGTTAGTAAGATCCCCATCACACACTATCCCTTCTTACAGCCACTCTCAAAAGCATCAGAGGAAACAAACTCATCCATCACGTTTCTCTCCCTGCGCATGCATCTAAAGGATAAAGGTTTTCCCAGTGCCATGGACAGCCAGCAGAAGCATCAAAATTATATGAATATATCAAATAATATCATTGTGGCAACATATCAGACAGCAAGTTCCTGCTTCATGTTATATTCTGTGACAGATTCCAACACATCACAGACATTCACCTTGTACTTTATGTTCCATCTTCAAGAATCTAGCCTTTCAGTTGTAGCAGAGAATATACAGTTTTGTTGCTATATTTTCAATTGCATATATTCTCCTAGAATTTCTTGCTAATTTTGTTTGACAATTATGAGATCTTTTTCTTATATGATGGTTCTTCTAAAACCTCTTTTATATTGTTATTGCACTTTGACTTTAATGTTCTATTAGCAAACTTTTTTTATTGTTATTGTTAGTATTCTCATACACTTTTAAGTATTGAAAGATTCTATGAAACTGGCACTGATTTGAGATTTTTTTTTTCCCTTAGGAAACTTTTTTTGATTTGTGGTAATTTTCAAGATGACCTGGAAAGAATTTAAAGTACAGAAACACAACTTATCAGTTTAACTGGTTACAAAGCTCTTCCTGGAGAATATATGGTATCTATAATGATGTCATCACATTCCAGATGTGTTTGATGGCTTGAAGTGTCCAGGGATACATATGATTAGCAATGTTTGATTTTGTGATGCTTGGTAAAATAGATATTTTTTATAATTTATATGCTATATTTTCATTATTTTCAAGACTATAAACTCTATAGATAGGCAGAGTATTCATGATCTAAAATTATAAAATACTCTTATGCTGGTTATTTACTTAGAACAAAGGAAATTCACAAATATTAAGTATAATTTCTAGCATGCTGAGTTAAAAACATCTGCATGGGGCTGAGCAGCAATAATCCTGGATGGCTGGGATATTTTCATGGCATAGTCCTATACATGGGCACCCACTTTAAGTCAAGTGTGTTTTGTACTTTTAATGGAATTGCAAACATAGTCATGTTGTGATTTCATTTAAGTCTAGCATCTGTGTTTGGTTGACTTAAATCATACTCATGTTTCTCAAGTGAAACCACAAACTAACCAAAGCCATTTCGTTCAAATCTTCATATTCTACAAGTTTCTAAGCAACATACAGAACACACGTCAAAAATTAGGTGGGTTTCAAGCTGGGATTACTACGGGGTGCAAGTAAAACTTGATGTTGCATGGTTGCAAAAGCTGTTAAAAATTCTCTCTCAAAAAAAAAAAAATTGCCCATTTTTAAAAGTCTGGACTGTTCAACGCCTTCTTCTTTCCTTAAAGACACTTTATATGAAAATGCTTGAAAACACTTAAATGTCTTGTATCCGCTCATCTAAGTGTTACCAAAGGTTCTTCACATTGCTGAAACTCTCTTTTGAAAATTATATTTTGGTTGCTAGGCTGATTTGGGACTTACAAAAACTATTCAAAGATTAATACAACATGACTTGTTAGAACATGGTCACATAAATGATGGGAGATTTTGATGTTCTCTTTGCAAAATTTTTGTTCTGAGTTCAGAAAATGGACTAGAGCTTGGAGCATCTATTTGGGGAGCATTTATTTTGGGGTTTTTTAGATGTTTGGGGTTTTTTAGAGTTTTGGGGTTTTTTACACAGATTCCTTAAATTTTCTAGTTTGTGTTCTGCCTATGCAAATGGCTGTATCAGTAATGTGTTTTCTAGGCAAAGAACTTGGTTTTGAGATTTTGCACAGCAGCAGACTATCATTTTTCTGCTCATTGTACTGATTAATCAGTCTTTGCAACTCTACCTCTTCCAAATTGAATTTGACTAGCATGCATCTTCCAGTTATTGGATTTTGTTATGCCGCCTTCTGTTATAGAGCCATTTATAATCAGATATCGCTTTTCCTTTTTGATATGTTGTCACATCACAAGCAAAACAGCCTTGAGTTGGAGAAACATTTTTGACTCGTCACTAAACATAAAACTCTGATTATTGATTTGAATATTGAAAGTAGGGGGGAAAACCAGAAGAAATTATAGAAGCTCTTAGATAAACATACATTCTCAGCCTAAACTTTTTGTGTTTTCTGCAGATTAGGCTCAATTCCTCAGAGTTCACCCACTGAAGTCAGAGTGGTGTGAGAGATTGAGATGCTCTGTTCAGTGGCTTTCCCTAGTTCTGTACCACATGGTTTCTTTCTGCTGCTTAATGCTTCACAGGATTTCTGACACCCCATGTGTAGCTGTGCCTCTGACTTGTTCGCTGTTGTCCCTGCTCCAGTGCGAGTCACCCATGGGCTGCAAGCCCTTCAGGAGTGTACCTATGCCCTTCTGGCATGAAAATCACACCAAGAGCACAAATTTCAGCTGCCACTGGCTGCCAGTATTTCTCTGCATTATGTCTGAGCAGGACACCACTTGGATCTGATTGGATATACTTTGACATGGAGTTTTGAAGTTTCTACTTTTTTTCCACTCTTCCTTAAAATAGATTTCAGAGTCAGCTGCAATGGCTTTCCCATACAGGTCACAGATGTGACTTTCTGCTCCTTAAACCTCTACATTCTGTCCTTTTTACAATATATACAATAATATGCAATAAACTCTCCATTACTGCTTTTTCTGGACAAAGAAATAGACTAAACCAATTAAGTGTCTCAAGATAAGACCTGTTTTCCAGACACTAGAGTTTAATTATACATATTTTCAAGTCCTTTCTAACTTTTAAACATCATTCTTTTAAACATCATTTATACAGTACAGACAGTAAAGATGACATGCCAGTATATTCCTATTTAGTGTGTAGAAGTGCCAACCTCAGTGTTCAGATTTTAAAGTTTACCTACCAGGGTATCTGCCATTACATTAGTTGTGGCATTGGTGTACAGTATAAGCCAAGATTCCTGTCCTCTGATTTACCTAAAATTAGCAGCACGCTTTTCTCTTTCTGAAGAAAAATGATTCAGTATTCTTAAGACAGCTGGAGTGCTTGTAAAAGTTCTTTATTCCTACTCTTTTATGCTTTTTGTTGTCTGATTTAGAAGCCAAACTTATATCTGCTGATCAGTTGCTCAAGGGCTTTGCAAGTGGGTTGAAAATTTTCTTACCCTTCAGTTTCAGGTGTGCAAATAAGTGACATGCAATATCACTTCCATTTCACTTTTTGACAATCAAACCAGGCATATTAAGAGGACTTCATACCAGTTTTATGGGTTCTAACCAGAGCAGCTTTGCATAAAATGAAGATAATAATCCTCTCAAAGAGCACATGAAATGTTTGTAGCCTTGAACTTCATTAGACAGCTTGCAGTGAACTCAGTTAGTATTAAGCACCAATTACGGATAATTATTTGCCAGACATTCAGGAAGAAAAGCCATCTAAATTATGCTTCAGCTTGGCTTCACAGGACCACTTGTAAGTTCAATGCCTCTAGCTTAACCATAAGAATAAAACCACTAGCTTGGGACACACTGAAGCCACATCTGCTGGAAGCTCGAAGAGCATTTTTGTCACTGTAGGTTTGCCTCCTGCTGTTGCTTTGCCCAGACACATGTCTCAGGGTACAGATTTCTGGACTGGCAGGAGATCACTCAGTTCCCACTCTCTTCATTCTCATTTGGAGAGGAGAGGTGTTGGGAGGGCTGACACTGCTGTCCAGGTCTCTAGGTCATATGGAAAACAATAAAAATGTAGGATATCAGTGGACACTTGTGGTATTCCCCCTATTACCACTTCTTTCTATTTTCAGTCAGCTCAGTGCCCTCAGAGTAGCAGAAATTTGTTTTCCTATTGCTGTTCCAGTTAAAACAAAAGAAATAATCTCATTTCTTCTTCTTCTCTTTCTGTATAGCCTCCTGTAACTGGCTAATTGGCCTCCTATAATTACTGCCCTAGTTGAAATACATCTTCTATTAGATGTGAGGTTTATGTAGGTCATCTGGTTTCCTGGACAAGTTGGACTGCACTCAGACATGAAACCAATCTACCTTATCTCTGACTACCTCATTTACTAACATTGTAGCTCTGCCACATAAAATAACAACAACAACAACAACAAAACACACAAAAAAACCCACCACAAAAATCCACCACACAAACAAACAAACAAACAAACAAATGGTTTAATGATTTAAAGAAAAGTCTATCTTTTGAACACAACTAATTTTAACATATCCAGAGCTTTAATGGACAACGCTGTGTGAAATAGCAGTCTTCCTTTGCATGTTCATTCCAGGCAGTAATTGATATATGTGCAGTCATTCATGTATTTATCAAACTTTGACACTGTCTGAGAAGGTACAGCCTCAACTTGCGAGTTGAGACCACATGTGCCTGTAAATAGCTGTGCAGCTTGTGGATGTATACAGTTGCATTAGACGTATGCAAATGTGCAAAACAGATGTTGTTTAACTTCTAGACCTCAGCTTTCAGCTTTTTCGTTTATTATATAAGATTATCTGTCACACTGATTTCCTGTTTCCTCTTTGCATAGAGATACACATCGCAGACAGAAATTATGGCCTTGGTTTAATTGTTTTAAAAATAAAATTATGCCTCTCATTAACCTGTCTTCAGATTAACTGGATATGTAAAGAAACGTCAAGTTCTTCAAGTTCTTGAGCATCTTATTAACAGAAGAATTCTTTTTAAATACCAGAACCAATATTTCCATTGGTTCCTAAGACCATCAACATCTGATCTTTTTGTTTGCTCTTTTGGGGGGAGAAAAAAAGTCCTTACCAATATGAAAAACCATTTAGCTAGTTATTTTCCATTTTTTATCTTCTCTAAGTACCTTCTGTTTTAAATTCAACACAAATTTTTCCTCTATATTTTATCTTTGACTGCAGCAGCATTTCACTGGGATGGAATTATCATAGAATACAATTAGCTGAAAAGGACCCATGAAAAGGGCTTAGGTACAACTCCTGGCCTCATGCAAGAATCCCTGAGTTACACCATCAGCCTGACAGCATTGTCCAAGCACGTCTTGAACTCAGACAGGCTTGGTGCTGTGACCACTTCCCTGGGGAGCCTGTTCCAGTGCTCAACCACCCTCTGGGTTAAAACCTTTTTCCTGATATCCAGCCTAAATCTCAAGTGACTCAGCTTCATGCCGTTTCCTTGAGTCATGTCACTGGTCACGAGAGTAAAGAGATCTGTACCTGCACCTTTGCTATCCCCTACATAACTAGATGTTGAAAACAGAAATGAGTCTTCCCCTCAGACTCCTCCTCTCCAGGATGAACAGACCAAGTGACCTCAGCCACTCTCATAAGGCTTCCCCTCCAGACCCTTCACCATCCCCCATGGCCCTCCTTTGGATTCTCTCTAATAGCTCCCAGCCTTGTCTGAAAATGAATTCCATTGTTTTTTATTATGTGTCAGAGGGGCAATAGAGGTCACTTCATTGGCAATTTGAGAGTTAAACTGAGAGCCTGCACAATTATGGACACAGAAGTAATGCATCAAAGCAGGGCTCTTTAGATATCTACATATATGGCTAGTTGGGCTGCACAATATTCTGCCTATTGTACACAGCAATTTACAAATTTCTTTTTCTGCCAAAGTACCAGCCAGAAGCCTTGTATGCATACATCAGGATCCCCGTAAATTACACTGAGAGCAATCAGATAATGTTGTTAATATGACTCACTTCAATGCAATTTCTTTGCTCCTCCCCGTATGATTAATTACAACCAAATTGATGTTGTCAGCAATGATTAATTTACAAGTTGAGATGCAGAGTAAATGAGCTAAGCAAAGCTGAGTTCGCATTGCCCTTTATTTAAGAAACTGCACAAGGGATCACAATTCACAGCTAACCTTGTGACCCATTACTGTACTTGCATAAAAACTGGCTATGTTGAATAGCTGCNAAACTGGCTATGTTGAATAGCTGCAAAATTATAATTTATTATTTTGTGATAGCTGATTAGGAAAAAAATTGTTTCGTTTAGCTAAATCAGAATACAAAGAGCACGAAACAGCCTTCTACTGTGAAATATCTATGCAATTCAAATTCTTGATCAGATAAAGTAAAACTGCCGAGACTTTGATAGTGAACTGAAATCCCTAAATTTCTCTTTGAAAACAAACAAACCAAAACCAAAACAAAACAAAAAAACCCCCATACTGAAAGGAATAAAGGCAACTGTTTTTTGATTTAATTATAATAAATTCATCCGCTAGGGACTACAATAACTTCCAACATTGTAAGTAAGTCAGAATTGCTGTCTGTTATTAAGGTGCATGCTAGAGTTTTACATCACTGTCCATTAATGAATATTTGAGCACATATAACTTTCCACATATAATCAACAGAAGTAGTAGACTTCAGGGGCTTCCAGAGACTCTTGCTCTAAAAAGATTCACACTTTTAAAACTTGATTTTTTTTGTGGTGTGTACACTGTTTATTAGGTTGAGAGGAAGTTCAGAGTTTAGCCTTTTCCATGAGCAATTTTCTTCTGATGGCAAGTGTTCCTGAGGAATGAGAGAAGTGACTGGCAGCCTACTTTAGGCTCCTTTTCCACTGCTTTAACTTTTTTTTTTTCTTTTTTNAATTATAATTTATTATTTTGTGATAGCTGATTAGGAAAAAAATTGTTTCGTTTAGCTAAATCAGAATACAAAGAGCACGAAACAGCCTTCTACTGTGAAATATCTATGCAATTCAAATTCTTGATCAGATAAAGTAAAACTGCCGAGACTTTGATAGTGAACTGAAATCCCTAAATTTCTCTTTGAAAACAAACAAACCAAAACCNTTGATTAAAAAATTAAGTACACTTTTAGCCACAGCTATTTGCAGAAACACAGCAGGGGAGCTCTTGAGGCTCTGAAATCAAGTGTTGAAGACATGTAGGATCTGGAGTGAGAACTCTTGGTCAGTATGTGCTTTCCAGAGAGAAAATTTTTGATCCCACCTGGAACAAATGAACTAAAAGCAAAACTCACTTCTGATTATGAGAGCTTCTCATCAGTCCACAAACCAGTGCACTGGAGGCAATACCACTTATCAGTTCCCTTGCAAATTTTGTCCTTGAAGGTACTGGTTTAGTACCTACCCTGCTGTCTGAAAGCTGGTCTCTAGGTGAAACCTCATGCTTCTGAGTGTTCTGTGACAATTTTGAGGTAAAGGGAGCAATGTAAACTGAACACCAAGAACATGATGGATTAAAGATTCCAGGGCATCTTTGGGGCTAGGTGGGTCGTACACAGAGGTTTTGTTTCTCTCTCTGTCTTAACATAGACACAAGCACACTGGAAATGCCTGAGATTTATCCCAGCACAGAAGGGGAAAACTTGAATTTCAACCATAGTGTGGGAAGGGAAGGCTATTTCCCATGTAATCTCTAAATCTAATGCCAAAAAGGATGCAAATGTCATTAACTACTAGCAAATCTCTAATCAACCTTCTGCATTTAGTCATCAGAAAGTGGGCCTTCATAATTTTTAATTTTTAATACAAAAACTTAAGGAGTTGAATGTAGAGGGACACAGTATAAAGGGACATATAGAATAGATTTTTTAAAATGTCTTAAAATAATTTAATCTGGATTGAGAATATGTAAATTTGAGTCAGTGGGTTCTAGAAAACTATTTGAATGGAAAATGGAACTTCACTGCTCAGCTATTTTTAATGATGTGTAGGATCTGCAATAACCTTAGTGGCTCCCTCCAGATAATTTTTGATTGCCTAGCAATGCTCTAGTTGCTGTACATTCAGCCACCTAAAATCTGCAGTTCATGGGAGATATAATGCATCAGCTTTAGCTTTGTGAAACTCCTCAGAACCTGAGAGTTATAGAGAACACAACCTCTGATTGAAAATTATTTGGATGTTGACAGTATATATAGCCCCAAATCTTCAAGTTCTTGTTGGTATGGTTGCAGAAAAATAACCTTTTTTTTTTTTTTTTTTTTTTCCCCTGCAAAACAGAGAATCCAAGCTGTGTTACATTTTGTAATGGCAGGGTATATTAGCTTATTGAAATGGAAAAAAAGGATGTACTCAGAAAACACAATACACTCTGCAGAAACCAAGAATATATGCTGGCAATACATAAGTCTGTAAACTCTTCAACCTAGTGTGTTACAGAGATAAAGAACTGCTGAATGAACACTTATCTGTTAATACTAGCTTCTCGATCTTTGGAGTTAGGCATAATATCACTAAAAAATAGTCAGGCTTTTGTGTTACATCAAATTAAATTACTGGGACATCCTAGCAGAGTAATGAGCTACAAAAAACAGCTATGTTCAAGAACATCTGGATGATTTCAACAAGAGAGTTCAAGAAAATATACATATCGGGTATTATAACTTGCATGTAGGAGAACAATTTGTATGCCTAT
Source organism: Scytalopus superciliaris (assembly GCA_013400415.1). NCBI lineage: Eukaryota > Metazoa > Chordata > Aves > Passeriformes > Rhinocryptidae > Scytalopus > Scytalopus superciliaris. The sequence continues at coordinate 74,505 of VXBX01007373.1, forward strand.
CTTTAAATTTTTTCAGGTCAAATAGAACAATGAACAATTGGATTGAGGTTACTGAAATTCAAGTCCTTGTTCAAAGTCTAAATGTGTTTTCCATGTAATTTTATGCTATCCATGTAACAGTTTGGACCTTGCTGACCTCCTAGTGCTATTGCAGAGGCCATCTGTACAGCTTCCCTAAGGAACAGGCTCTGCTGCAAATCACGCTCCCCAAATGTCTCTCACTTTTCAAACTCTAGTGCTCTTTTTCAAAAGGATAGGAATGAAGCCATTTCCTATTGACTGTAGACTATTCTACTGTTTTCCAACACAAGCTATTTACTGCTCTGTTTGCATTTCCCATGTCCCTCTGCTTTCAGAATCTGAAGTGAGTGAATATAAGATGATCTCTGCACAAACCACACTCAGTAGGAATGCAGTAACAAGGAGAGAAAAAGTCCAGTGGATTTGTACTAACATCAAAGTAATGGTTCTTTTGAAATATTATGGTATTAATAATTCACTTCCTTCACTATGGCAATGTCCACCTCATACTAAAGAAACATCACTACAAATGGCTTCTAGTTCCTGCTTCTTGGGTACACTATGCAAAAAGGCAAAAGATTAAGTTCATAATAAATATACATTCTCATGTGGGCAGTCAAGACAGAGATAAAGAACTTTCATTTCCTTATCACCTTTGCCAGAATCACAGCTCTGGATGTCAAGTGAAAAAGCTGTTCTGGTGTCTGCCATCTATGTTGAGATTATTGTAACCTGTTCTGTAAACATGGAGATCCATTTCAAAGTGCTATCAATTTGGCACTATGCAAAGGCTTTTTATCCTATTTAAATTAATACAGGGTCATAGTACTTCTCCTGAGATGCATGTAAGATGTAGACAGAAAAAAATGAACTGCCCTTCTAGATTTAAAAGCCAGCAGTGTCCTTTTCTTGGGATCTAAGAAATTTGGGAACATATTGGAGTTATGCCAGTGATTCATTTTCTCTTTCTTCTTGTTCATAATACATAAACACAACACACCCTTTTAGTAATCATAAGAATACAGAAACAATTCAATAGAATAATTGTGCAAGCAAGTGTTGAGTTTGAACAGGTGAGCATGCTTAACTCCCATGTATGGATGGTCCATAATATATGTTTTCTACTAGGGGAGGGAGGTTTCCCAGATGGAATATTAATTCCTGAGAGAAAATGCAAGGTATTTCTTTTTGTCCTGTCTCTCAGAGGAAAGGTTCACGTGTTTATAGCAATAGGAAAGTTGCCTCTGTGTTCTTTTCTAATTACAATCCAATTATATGGTTATTTTAAAGTGTACAAAATTACAGATGTTAAACAAGGGCTACTTAAGGCCTTTGTACACTCCTTTTGGAGAGCAACACTACTGTAACTCTGTTATTATTTTTTGCAAAATTATTGCCATCTTTTCTACTAAACCAATCAGGCCAGCTCAATAGATCTAAACCAACATTTTCTTCCAGCTTCTGTATCCAGTAAGCAACAGTACCACAATGCAACATCCACAGGTAGTATTTGCTCACAGTGGTCTTCCCATTCCTCACTCACCATTGTAAACATTATGTATCTCTACAACTCACATGGGAATAGGATGTGAACAACTGAGGGTCTTCTATACTGACACTGATAATGACTGGATGTTTTTCCAACAGAGAAAGAATTTATACCATTAAAGTAATATCAATATTCTACAAAACTCTTACTGGACACTGACTCAGAAAACTGGGGTAACTACATACAGAGCAAATTATACTTTGCTTTTGCCGCTATTTATCTCCAAAATCAACTAAGATTTCAATCTCACTGGGCTATTGTAATCTGGATGTAGCAGAAGAATTATTTTTATGTGAAAAATAGTTCAATATAGTCAAACGATTTAAAATAGGCATATATTAAATTAGTAGCATGTTTATACTGCATGATTGAAAATTATGCAACTTCAATATTTTTTCTTTAAAATACATTAAATGAGCCCACTTCTCTCATTAAAAATATATACTTTTTGTCTCTTACAAGTACTGTACCAAACTGATTTGTAAATGAGTAGTCAAGTTCTTCTGTAGAACTCTGGTATTTGATAGGAAGGTTGAAATCTTTCATTTATTTTTAAATTCAACTTGAGATTTTTATCAAGGAGACTAAAGAAACCATGTCCTTTCTGTTACTTTGTGTGATAAAGCCTTTCCTTTCAGGTTCAGTGCTAGCTCAAGTGAAGTTTCAGGTTATATTCTTGTAGTATTATACTTTTTTCCCCTTAGTTCAATCCCAAACCAAAATGTGCTCACACAGCCCTAACTGTGAGATTGTGTAAACACAGAAAACATAACAGTAAGCATGTGGGTATTGAGTAACGTAACAAGATACATGGCATGGTGTTCTGTGAAGCAATACAAGCCTTGAGGCTTGGAAAAACTCAAGATACCGTTTTGCAAGATCTTTATATATTAGACAATCTAGATTTCTATTATAGTAGACCATTTAATATGATATACAAATGTGTGCAGTTTTGTATTCTTTTGGCTGACATAATAAGGAGGAATGCTTGTAATCTGTGGGTCCTAACACTCAGATTTAGTCTTTTCTGGCAAACTATGAAGGTGTAGTTTTGAAACAAACTTACAGTCACCAAACTTACTGGGGTTTTTAAGTCTTTTTTTTTTTTTTTTTCATTACATCCTCCACCAATATTCTTCATTTCATATTCTAAACACTACTATTGAGGACGTGGAGAATTTTTTTCTAGATTATTCATGCGGAACTTTTTCCTCTCGTATGAAATTTCATCACCCTTGCTGGTCTTGTTATATGTGACATTCATGTCCTCACCGAAGATAATGAACTTTATATTTTATTGATTAAGTTAGCTATCTGTCTTAGAAGTTTTCAGAGGTATAATTTCCACCAAATCAAATTGGTTTTGCTCAGATAAATGGTTGCAAAATATTTTAAGGCACTGGTAGGCATTGGAGTTCAGATCCATCAACCTGTATTAC
>VXBX01007373.1:121403-133440 GCA_013400415.1 Scytalopus superciliaris
TTTTTGTTTTTGTAGTATCTAATAAGAATGTGAAAAATGCTGATCTTGTCATTAAACTCAGAAGTGTGCAAATTTTCATATTACATCTCTTTTTGAGCAATATTCTCATAAGACTTCATTTCTTCTATTTAATATCTTTTTGCTTTGTTCCTGTATTTATTAGAGGTGAAAGACTTGGTTCAAACAGTTGACCTTTCTCCTTCCCAGCAGAGTGTCAGTCACAACTGAGAGAAAAATAAAGCAAACTTTTTTCTTACATTTTTCTAATCCCTGTGTGGCTCTAGCATGGTTAAGTAGCACTACTTGTACTTCATATATAAGATGCAAAGGAGAAACAGTAGTGAGCAAAATTACCCAGATAGGTGCAAACCAGCCATAGGCACAGGAGCTTGTGCCTAAGGGAAGAACAAAAGTCCACTGTATGCCCCTCCCAGCTTGTAAACTGATGCATGCCAAGGAACTGTGATTCTCAAGACCAACACTGATCACAAAAAAATTAACCAGTTTTACCTAAAAGTTTGCTGAGTTACTTGGAACTCAGCATCCCTGTTCTGCATCCTCACTGCTAACTGTCAAAATTTCCTTTCTGAAAACCAGTAACAGTATTTGAAGACAGTTATTTCTGGAGCACTAACGTGTATGTACACTGTATAAATTTATCCAAACTACCTATGGTGAAGTGACATTGTTAATTAGTGTAATGTTTTACTCACATGAGTCCAGAGAAAATAGCTCATGAAGTTCTTAGGTTTTTTCTTGGTTTTTTTTTTTTTTCCCCCAAAATCATCAGTCTCGGAAATAATTAGAAAGACTATGGTGATCAGGGGATGTTGTCATTTAGGGGATTTCAAGTAAAGTAGCACTGAGAGATGGAGCCCTGTGAGGAGCTGTTGGTATGACCAGGGCTGGAGAGGGGACAGCTGCAGGGGGTGACACCTTCAAAGTTCTCATCCTACCAGCAGTAACTCCTGGTTCTGTGGATATAAAATCCTGAGACTGATGAATAAGAAGCCTTTTTGAAGATAGAAGGAAAAAAAGCAAATATTTGTTTAGAAATTTAAAATCATAAACAATTTGTTTTACAATAATAATATCCCATAATAAAACATATCAGATGGAAAAGGTGCAGTGCAAACATTTCAAGCATAGTCAGAGACACAGAAAGATCAGTTTTCTTTTAGCAACCATTTTTTTCGCAATTTTTTTTAATCTAGAGAAGGCTTCTTCACTTCAGAAACTTGAATGATTTGTATGGTCATTGCCCAGCTCTTTTGCTTCCAATTAACATTCTTGAAAATGAAACAAAACAAAAAAAATCACTTGTATAAATGTTTATGGAAAACAAGTAAAAACATCTCTGAATGCCATCAAAGTAGATACATTATTTTTATTCCAGCATATGTTTATGAATACTTTCTTGAAGTATTCTGCCAGCTTTAGCCTTGAAATTGGACTTTAAAAAGCATTTACAAAATTCTTTTCTGTTTCCCTCTGAACCACCATATTTATTCACTCACACTGGTTTTGTGTTTTCCATATGTTATTTCAAAAAACCCAGAATTCCACAACATTATGAAGGCAGAAAATCTTGAGGCAAAGAGATATTTAGCATGTTTTCCTTATTAAAATCTTGTGATACCCTTCAGATATATAAAACCCAAGCTCAAAAAGTGGTGAACAAAACTCACACTTACTGGATTGCCAGTTACATAAAGCAGTTATCCACTGTTCTGTTGGTTATCATGATACTTTCTGAGCACATAGTCCTAATGTTAACACTGCTCTGCCTGGGATTCATGCTGTGTTTTGATAGGCAGATCCTGGCTCCTGACCATATTAGTGCAGTGTGGTATCTTTCCTTTTCACAAGAAAAACTATGTACAGCATTAATAATTTATGCTCAGGAAGTAGCAAGGATGACAAAGCTCTGACTGTCAGACTTCCAAAACTGCACAAATACGTTTGCACGTGCCTTGCTTGAAAAGAAACCCTTGGCAGGAACATACAGACTGGATGTTAGTACACAAGCATAGGCACCGAGCCACCTATAGAGACATTTACATTACAAATCCTGCTTTGTATGTGTGAAAGATAGCTGTCTGCCTAAATTAAGTTCATATACTGCTCTGTACAACATCTTATCGGGCCAGATCTGAGCATTTTTCTTAATTGCACAGGTTCTTTTAGCTATGCTGGTACTTAGCTTATTTGGTACAAGAATGTAAAAAAAAGTGTATTTGATTAATAGCTGCACTGTTCTTATTACCATCGTATCTGCTATACATTTTTGTTGTCCCTAAATTATGCTGCTATTGCCACAGTTGGTGCTGTGGTTGGTAACAGTACCACTCCAAGCAAGATGCTAGCATTTTTACTATCATATGATATACATATACAGTAATGTTACTATCACAACAAGGCTATCTGTAAGAAGGAGGCACAAAGAACAACAACAACAAAAATTATCTTAACTTCATACATTTCTCTATTTAGGAAGACAGACTAAATATATATACAAAAATGTCATTTTCTAGAGGCCCTGTTCTGTCTGTATTACCATATCTCAAAAAATACACTTGTGGGTGTTTTTTAGCCATACTGTAGATAACAATACAACGTTGGTGGTCTTTATTGTGGTTTTGGGGGAGGGGGAGGCTATTTGCTTGAAAGCAGTTCTAAAAAAAAAATAATAGGATTATTCTCATCTTTCATTTAGTTTAATAATACACTACATACATTTGTCAATCAAATTAGAATTACTGTCAGACCATAATAATGCATTTTAGTTTAGCCAATATCAGTCAGACCTGATTTATTTGCTTAATACAAATCTAATTGACTTTCAGGCTGCTCTTCTCTTTTCAGCTGTTAACCGACCAAGTACATCTTTAATTTCCAAGACCGATGGTTTGGTAGCAGTTGAGAGGAAGAATGATTTGCATAAGGCCCCAGAAGGGTGCCAAAACTCTTCACGCTTTAAACAACAGCCTTTATTATTCTGTAAGTGGATGTGTTGAATTTTCATGCTTTTGTTTCCAGTTCAGCCCTGACAGAAAGAATAAAGTAGATTTTGCCAGCACCCCTGCTGTGGCCTGAGGGAGAAATTCAATGTGCCTCATTTGTCTTAATTGGAGAACCGCCCTTAGTACCAGCTTTTTCTATGAATATATTAGCATAACAGACAGAGAAGCCTAAGCCCACCTTTTTTTCTTTTTTCTTTTTTCTTTTTTTTTTTTTTGGTAGAAGTATTTTTTTCTTTCTAAGAAAAATAAAAACTGTGAAGAATAAAAATATATGCATCATCTCCCAGTGTTCTTACTATTATTGTTGCTGTAAACCACACTATATGGGAAAAATGCATCCAGTCTACTTTATCTCTTCAGAGTTATTAGGAGCTGGGTAGAGAGAAATGTGATAAATACCACCCTTGAAAGAGAGCTGAAAGCTGCTCTTTATTCTTCATAATGTACTAATCCTATATATTTGTTCTTTGTCTGCCTTTGTTGCTACTTTTTCGAAGGAGGAGGCTGATGGGCAGTAACTGGGAATGAATTTAAGAAAAAATAACTTACAAAAGTGAATTTATTAACACTGAAACAAAATGCAGTTACCTCTGTCAAAGGAAGATTTCAAGCCCCATATTCGTTTGAGAAATATTAAATTCATCTTCACATTTTTCATTTCATAAAAGAACTCTAAGTCTGGACAAATAATCTGTGCAGTGTAAATCATTTCTATACCAGGGCTCTTTCAGTGTCAGATTGAACTAATGAGATTTAAAGGGCAGATTATAAAAAGAGGTATTTAGTTTACATGTTCTTATGACTAATATTAATCTTCACATCTGTTAAATCAACCACCTATTGGTTGTACATGAAAAACATGAGAAATAGGTAATTTTTCTAGTGTGTGATGTATACATTTTCTTGGAAACGCATTTTAGAATCTGATGAATCCATATTTAGTCTTGACATTTTCCCCTTGAGACTCCAATATACTGCATCAGTCACACAGCTACTTAAATAGAAGCTTTCCATGTATGTTAGAAAATGGCTTGGCTGTTTGTGGGGGTTTTAGGCATCTTGTAGACATTACAAAAAATTAAAACATTCTTTGGGGCTGGATTTTTTTCAGTCAATTGGATGAAATAATGGCTTAGAGGTTTGATTCCAGCTGGAGCTGAGGTGGGGTCATTAGCAGAGCCCCTGGAGAAGCAACAGACTTAATTCTGATATTTACTTTCACATGTTTTCTGTGGTAATTTATCAAATCCAGCCACCACGGTACCATTAGAAGTCTTTCACACATCTTCCTCCTCCTATTACTCATTCCTGAACCATTTTTCTCATACATGCATACCCTGCCTACATGTTCAGCTACTTCTGGATGGCATTTTCTTACGTGTGGAAGAGTGGTAATAGATGAGTTTTTTCACTTGCCTGTGCAAGTGGATCTGCAGAATAACTATTTAGCATGATGTATTTTTGAAAATATGTAGATGTCTTCTTTTGATTGTAATGAGAGTTAATTTTTTTCCTAGAAGAACATAGTGGTTAGACCATGACAGCAGGCTTCCTATTCTCAGTGGTTTCATTTATGTTAGAAAAATGGCAATGACTTATAACAGTTCATCTGATAATCCAAACTGTTCCACTGAGCAAACAACCCACCAAATCAGAAAGACAAGTGTGCACTAATTGCCTCTGTTTGCTTGCTCCCTCTATGTCTCTAGTATTCTTTGGTTTCCAACTGGAAGATGTTCAGGCTGCCTAGGTTAGAATAAATAACTTTCTACGATACTTCTCAGAATAATTAAAGAGAATATACTTTGTGCTTTTCCGGGGAGCTTCCTGGAGTATTTATTTCTAATATGGTTTGTTTCCCAGGAAAGGGTTTGAAATCTCTCAAAGCAACATAAACAGGTTGGTAGTAATGTGTGTCACTTCTTGAAGTAATGAAATGGTGGAGGAAAATGTGTTATCTCCATGCTGTGGTCTGTAGATTTTCTCATTTAAGTAAATTGCAACAAATTATTTTTGTGGAAACAAAACAGTAATAGAGGTAGAAGGGCACATTGCAGGGTTATATCATTGTCATTTTCTGTAGTGTTAGGAAGCTTCTATGAATCTTGATGGATGACAGCATCCTCTCATTTTTCACAGTACTAAACCCTCTTCCAATGCTGAACAAACAGATGGTCACAAACCAAGGAATGTACACTTTAAATAACTCTGCTGATTATTTGCATGTGTACCACACTGTGCATTCACAACAACCCCTTCTTCTGTTATGTCTCTCTGTGTTTAATTTCTAGTATTTTGTAGAATTCTGTAGGATTACGTGAGCCCTAGTGAATCAGATCTATTGTCAGACAGGTTCTGGAAACTTGTGGTGAGTTCTTTACAAGGAATTTTTTTCAAGTCTCTGAATGACTGATTTTTCACCTAAGGACTCTGCTGTCATAGTTATTTATCCTGCCCCTGTAGATTGTCACACTTCCTTTCTTTCTTTTTTAACTAAGTAATTTGGAATAGCACCTGTCTTCTCTAAGAATTCTTGGGACAGAGTCCCTACATGACAGCATTTGAAAAGATTGATAGGGAGAAATAGTCACTGGCTTGGTTCTGTACAAAGAGAAACCATCTGAGGAATGGTTAACTGCTTTCCACAAATGGCAAATATGTGATAAAGGACTTATGTGGGAAAAGTAAGTGTGTTTGAGGGAGGCAAGAAAATATCAACAGCTGGCTGATACGAGGGAGCACATACAGAGTTAAAAATATTCTTATGAGTAATCCTCTACTTGGGAATCATAAACTCAGCTCTATATTCATGGGTAGGTTCTGCATATGTTTGTTCACACAACCACCCAGGTAGGTGAACAACTGTAAAAAGGAACATGTATTCAGTTTGGGGTTTTTCTTCTCCTAATTCAAAAAGGTACCCACTTTAAAAAATAGCCCTCTGCTAAGTTTTAGGAGCACAAGCACCTAACCATCTGTTTCTAGTTATACCACTCCATTTCTGAACTTCTGTGGATTCACAAGGCTGTCTGCATGTGCAGTGGCTTGACACATTCTCTATTCACTATGGAAAATGAATAAAAGTCCCGTTTATGATGTTCACAGGGCTATCCCACATTGCTAACCATGAAGTTCAATATTACCCTCCTGGAGCACCAAAGGAGGCAAAGGAATATGTTATGTGTTCCAGTGGGTGCACAACCCAAAAGAGGCATTTACATCTTAAACACACAAACTGTAACTATTCATATGTAACATAAATAATGTTCTTTTCCAGTAGTATGGCTTTCAAGACATACCTCACTGAGAGTAAGATGGTGTCATTTTCACTGTTTATGAATAGGGCAGTGTGCAAATCCACAAGCCACATACCTTCTGTGTAGCATCTGTGTCTTAAAAGGTTCTCTGAGTCTCCATGTCACACAAGGGTTACCATCATAAGCACTTATTTCTATTCAAACTGTTGAGTAAATAGGCAAATAAAACACATGCAGTTTTATGCCACATTCTGAGCTGTTTATTCCATAGATCTGTAATTAATGGAACATGAGATTCTATTAAACACACTGAAATATTTGAAATCTCCCTTTTTTATATAGTTGTTTTCACCGATGTTTTTTGGCATTTTTTGTGGGGTCCCTTTGTTTGCTTTTTTTTTTTCCTGAAAGAAGTATACATTTCAATAGGAGCAAACAAAGAGTTATAATGTACAGTAGTGCTGGGTCTGTGGCAATGAATTACATAAATAAATTCTACATGGAGAGATAAAAGCCCTTTCCAAATATTTTTGAAAGATTAAAGGCTAGAACATTTGCATTGGCATGTGCGTAACCTAATTAACTCCTGTGAACATATTCCTAATGTTCAAAGGATGATTTATTGGAGAAAAGGTTATGCTTTCTTTCATATTGTTTCCATTATTCACGAGCTGGAGACTATCAGTGCCCACCTGATGTCTGTTTCTCAATGGTACACAAATAGAGCACTGAATTGAAAATTAAGTGTAAGACTAATTTTTAAACAACAGTTTAATTACATGCAAGAAACTAGAATGGTTCCATATTCTTCATTTATTAATAGAATATACAGGAGTATGCACAAATATTGGTGTTACACAGTTGACTGCAAAGACAGTTCTCTGCAGATCTGTCTTATGACAAAATTACTGCTCTTATCAGAAAGGATCTAAAACTCAGATCCCTCTATAGTGACTCATGTGTTCAGCTTTCTCGTGGATACTTAATCCAGCAAGTTACTGGCCTGCCAGAAAGCCATCAAAAGACATTTGTCACTGGATCAAAATCAAATATGTATCCTGGCTGTTAAGAAGGGCTTTGTTGTACTAAATGACTGTACCATTTTAGACAGTGCTGCAAGATTAATGATGACACTGGTTGTCCAATTTTCACCCTTGAGGCAGTATTACAAAGATGTGCCCTTTCTGTGCACCTGATGTTACACATATCAAATGCATCATTCCTTCTGCTGTGAGTCTCAGTAATGGTCCGTGTTTCCTGCTCCCCCTCCACAGAGAAAGATTAACACAGTGTGGGTGTAATTTATCTTGGGGAGGGGGTTGCTGAATAGAAGTATACTTGCTGGAGTTATATCACCTAATCACAAAGAATACTTAACAAGTGCATGTCTCTGACAGAATGAGGCCTCTAGTGTATATTTTTGAGCCAATGCAAATGAACAGTTCCTCCCCACTATCATTCTTCAGATGTAAAAGCTATCAGTGAGCAACATGCTTTTGATTAGCCTTATATTCTTTGACCAAATCCAAAGCTCCTGCTTCCTCCAGTTTTTGTATTGTTGGGACCTGTTACTAAATACAAGCATAATTTCAGAAGACAATTCAGAAAATAAGTATGAGGGAATTTTGGCCTTTCCATACATTAGAAGACTGATGAATAAAGAGCATGGTTGTCACCATTTCAGTATCTATGCCGTGTTTTTGTCCTGGGTTGTATGCTGAGCCACTCTCCTGTGTTTCCATTTGCCCTGATAATGACTTTACATTCAACTTCCAGCTTCACAATTTTCTTTTCACATGGTACTGAGCTGCTTGCTCTCTCCTGCTGCTCATGTCAGAGGCAGTTGAACTTGGAGGTCAGCATGAAGAGAAAAGAGCAATATAATTGCATACCACAGAGGCCAGATGTTTAGTAAAATCATGGAGAATCTTGTCAGGAAGTGTCATTGAAGTTCCTGGGAGATTCACCACTTTAGCAAAGGAAACTGGAAACTTGCACTCCGAAAGAGAGTTGTTCTTTAGCAATAACAAGAGAAATATCATGTGCCTATTTTTGCTATTTATTCTGCTATACTTCCTATCTCCCCTTTCTTCTTAATTTCTTTATATTTCTTTCTGATCTATAGTAAAAATTATATGTGACAAACTAGCAAGTGCTTTTAATTTGTAGAGTGGTTTTGTTTCTCTTTGTTGTTATGATACATGATGAAATGATCACAAACTTCTTAGACATCTATTACACAAATGTACAGGAAGTACAACAACCTCGATTCTAGCCATGGTCCTTCAATGTTTTAACACAACCAGTTGAAAAGTTTGACATGTTCTCTACAATATTAGGCTGTTGTGTGGCACAGTAACTAACAGAATTTGTGAATGCTGAGTCTGAAAAACCTTTATGAAATATGGCTAGACGTCAGCTTCTTGAACATTTGAACTTAACATTCACTTTTTATCATGCCAAGAGAAGCATTATAACCAGAAAAGAAATGTGTGTGAATAAATTCAAGTTAACAACAGCTGAGCAGTGACCAAACTTAGGACACCATAAAAAATTATTTATATCACATGCAATTAGTCATTAGAACCCAAAGAATATTTATTTAAATATATATGCATGTGTAAGTATGTATCTAGGTATGTAATCCCAATATTTGTGTATTCAAAGTCCATAACTCAGAAAGAAGGTACTCACAATTTTACAGACTCAGATTTAAAATAGCTGCTGAAGCAGAAAGCCTTTGGTACTTCACTAGTGAACTGGCCAAATTCAACTTGTGATATGGGAATTACAGTCTAGTAAGCATCAGCTGTCATCTTCATAGTTACAAAAGTACAAATTAGAGAACAAGAGGAACAAATCTTTGGTGCTTACCAGACAATTTTTTTCTCTGATAGATACTAAGAGCAATTAACTGAAGTTAGGCTGGATGGAAGATGGTGTTTTTCCTGCCTTTCCTGCTTTGATACAGTTTCTTCCTTTTCTGTCCCCACTTTCTATCCACATTATTACCATAGCAGTGGTAGTCTGAAGGGGAACTGGCTTTTTCAAATAACTTTAGTACCTTACTTCTTTCCACTTTCATGGTTGTGAAATCTTTCAAGGGGAGAAACTTGGAGGACAAGCTCCTCATGAATGGACAACTTCTTCCAATTCAAGGAATGTTTAATTACTACTGGGCAAAACTCCCGTAAGCAGATAGATGTGATAAAACCTGTACCTCCAATACTTTTTACTTTTACCACACTGTGATCTCCAGACCTAGACAGTCATGTTTTTAAAGGCTTCCCTTTTGAAATAACGCTAAAACTGATATTCCTTGGAAATCCTCAAACAGATTTCTGCTCCCATCTTTACAAATTAATCAAAATTAAATTTCTTGTTTAGTCTGACTAGTTTTCAATAGAACATTTGACTACCTCATTGTATAAAAGCTACATAAAAGCATACCAAGCTGAGGAGTTTCTTTGTCTTGAAACAACATCAATGGAAGTGTTGACTTTCTTTAAAATGTGTGTCAGGAATTACTGGGATGGAATAACAGCTATGTAGAAGAAAATAAAAATGCTGTAGAGTGGTATCTATGAGAACTTAGATACCTTTCTTGACACTATTGAATACGAAACCACTTTATCTTTCTGACCCCAGCATTCAGATCAAGTAAATTCAACTTTGTTGTTGATTCCAGTAACAAATTAATCAATGGCAATCTCATAACAGCTTATTCTGTCAAGCTCAAATTTCTCTCATTTTGCTGACAGGACAAAGTTGTCCATTTCAAGGGGAAACATAACTGAACTGTGGGATTCACTCAAGAGACCATTCCTCAGCAAGGTTTGGATGTGCCATGTATACTACTAGCTACTAGCACAATAGTATTGCACATGTTTGAATAGCTCTTTGCACTAAAATGTCCTTGCAATAGCCTTTGTCTCTGATGCTCATTTACCATAAAAAGCTATTGGCAACATTATGCTTTTCCTCAGTTGTCAGGTGCTGATAAGTTGGGCAGTTTTTGTCTTCAGTGATTGTGGCTATTGAAGGATGTATCATTAGATTTCCTAAGTAATGAAGCTATGACAAGACTTTTCAAATCATTTTAACTGCCATGTAATTTAAAATAAGTCTCTCAATTCCCACCTTGTAATTAGAATATATTAAAGTCACTCAGTGATCCTGAACATGAAAATGCACAGACACTAAAGTATTTCTTATCCTAACGTTATCAAGTCTGTAATATTTTACCTGGGAAAAAAACCCACATCAAATCAAACAAACCAACAAACAAACAAAACAAAACACAAACTGAACACAAATTTCAATTCTCTTTGTATAACATTTGTGCAATAAAGAATGAGTTGAGTATATGATTTTTCATTTCTTGGTAGCTAGGAATAGTAATGCAGGTGCTTCAGAACAGAGTATTAATCTCTCAAGCTGCTAAGCAATGAAATGTCATATAGAGTGACTTGTTCATCACTGGTGCTTTCTCAGTATTGAGGTTTTTGGGGTTTTTTTTTCCCCTTATAAAATTTTTCATCAAAAGAAAAAAAGTATTGTACTTCTGATTATATTAGATTAGAACAATGCTGTAATCTCTCATAACTTGATTTAGATACTGGGTTTGAAGTATGAAGTTCTCTTGTATCATTCATTCCTTTCTTCTTGTAGGTAATTTAAATTTGTAGTTCCCAAAGGCTAGTGTTGGTCAAGAAGAAGAGGAAGGCTCTGACAGTTTTTTACACTTATTTTATTATGTCACAACAGTGTTAATTTCTAAAAAGGACTTTTCCTTTTTNACATGGGGACTTTTTTATCAGAAGTCATGAGTTAGATGGGGTTTTATGAGCTCCCTGTAATGCTAACATCCTCAGAGACATAATCCTGTCAAGTGTTGACATAAAGCTCTGAATGAGTTGTGGATTTCACATCAGTTTTGAATCTGTATTATATTATTATTATATAACAGTATTGTATACTGCTCTGACCCCACATATATATAATTAAGAAGTCTGCCATCTGATGATGTGTCATATTTTACCTTATGAATCACTTTTCCTAAGTTGCCTAAATTCAAGATACCACAGGCAATCTTTAAACTGAACTTCATTTACTTCTGCACACATTCTCTAACCCTTGAATAGTTCAATTGTGAAAACTCAAGGTGGTCTCTTCTATTTAATTTTCTGCTCTGTTACTCAGAGACAACTTCAGAAATTTCTGTGCAGTTTAGAACATTCAATAACAGTTTTGCAAGTCTTGCCAATCAGGGTGTGTCAAACGTCATGACAACACAGAAACTGACCTGATTTCACAGAAGGAATTGCAGAAGTGTTCATGTGCACATTAACTGTTCATGTGTGGCTCAGTGACCCTCAGCAGAAAAATTGNTTTTTTTTTTTTTTTTTTTTTTTTTTTTTTTTTTTTTTTTTTTTTTGTTCTGTTTTTAATTCAGACTAACAGCAATGGTTATGTGATGTTTTGGCTTATTCCTAGGCATGAGTACACACAGATGCATGCCACTGTGAGTTCACTTGAGTGAGCCTGAGGATACAAATTCCTATGACAAAAACATTTGGTTAGATCAGCTTTCTCATTCTCCTGGTCTAATGTTCACAGGGAGTCAAATCCTCCTCTGTTTAGCAGTTCTGTGCCATCTTTTTGACACTGTTTAGCACTGCGTATGCCTTCTCTAAGGATCTAATTGGAACTTGAGAGATGTAGAGACTTTGAGTGAATTTGTTGCATGAAAGGATA
>VXBX01007373.1:133473-174361 GCA_013400415.1 Scytalopus superciliaris
ACTGGTGGAGAATAATCAGTTTCCTTTAACATGGGGACTTTTTTATCAGAAGTCATGAGTTAGATGGGGTTTTATGAGCTCCCTGTAATGCTAACATCCTCAGAGACATAATCCTGTCAAGTGTTGACATAAAGCTCTGAATGAGTTGTGGATTTCACATCAGTTTTGAATCTGTATTATATTATTATTATATAACAGTATTGTATACTGCTCTGACCCCACATATATATAATTAAGAAGTCTGCCATCTGATGATGTGTCATATTTTACCTTATGAATCACTTTTCCTAAGTTGCCTAAATTCAAGATACCACAGGCAATCTTTAAACTGAACTTCATTTACTTCTGCACACATTCTCTAACCCTTGAATAGTTCAATTGTGAAAACTCAAGGTGGTCTCTTCTATTTAATTTTCTGCTCTGTTACTCAGAGACAACTTCAGAAATTTCTGTGCAGTTTAGAACATTCAATAACAGTTTTGCAAGTCTTGCCAATCAGGGTGTGTCAAACGTCATGACAACACAGAAACTGACCTGATTTCACAGAAGGAATTGCAGAAGTGTTCATGTGCACATTAACTGTTCATGTGTGGCTCAGTGACCCTCAGCAGAAAAATTGAGACCTTAGAGAAACTAGGCCTTCTATCATATAGTTCTGCCTTTAAAATAGAATTAGCTCTCCCAGAAGACTGCTATGAAAAGATAGAACATTGGCAAATATTCTAGTATATTATGTGAAAAGTGAAAGGCAAAATAATGTGTGCAAAAGGGAGCAATTCTCCAAAGAAAAAAAAAATCTAAGATTTTTTATGTGAAAGAGGAAAACCAGCAGGTTTGTCAACCTCCTAAGACTTCTTTGCACACACAATGCTATTGCCTTGAATTTGCTTTTTTCTTTTCTTTCCTTGGGCTTCATGTGTTTACAGTGTATTACTAAGACACTGTAGGTGTCTCCTTTAACATCCACAATGGTGTCATGAGCTGTAAGATAGTTAATAGTTTAAGGATGAGTACTTTGTTAGAGCAGAGCAAGATCCTGAGCAGGATATTATCTGACAATAGTAAACTTCATCTTGGAAAGTTATATCTACCATTACTGAAACAGATGTAACTCCAGTGAAGTACTTGTCAAGGTGACTGTTACACTTTCTGCAATTTATTCTGTTTCTGAATAAAGAAAAAAATCCACATATTTGCTCATTAGACTTGTATGAAGAAATATTCCTCTGCAATAAATTGTTCTTGCTTGTTCTTTAATAGTCAGTTTAATACCACATTGCCTTCCATCATGCCAATAAATGCCATGCCTCAGATTTGGTTTGTTTCTTTAGCTAGTGAAAATTTCAGATATGTTCATAAAATTTCACATAGTATTCATACTACCCTCTCTTTTCCTATAAGTGAAAGTATCTCAGCCATATTACAAAAGTTTCTTCAGGATATGTTTTAAATCCCACTGAAATTTGAGCCTTTCTATTGATTGCTGAGGATTTTATGTTAGTTTTCAAAGGCCCAAGAACAGAGTACTACTGAAGGAGAGGCAGGTGTAAATTAGCGCATACTTTTCTTATGTCTTTTAAGAAGTTTCTCCACATATTTGTCAGTGGATGAAAACACTCATAGAGATCATCATACACCTATGAATTGTTTGATGTTTTGTAAGAAATTACCCTAGATAATCAACAACAGCAAATTCACTTATCAGCTGCATGATGCTGGTGAATTCCTGTAGAGTTAGACGATTCATTGCTTTTATGAATGCTATTTTATGTCTTGTCATTTGTCTTTGAACAGCTACTCATTCTGTGGGAGACAAATTTGTGTGTTTCTCTTTTATGATTCTTAATGTTTTCACATTCTAGAGAATCAGCAAGTATGTGCGGGAGGTATCACTCATCTATTTGAATCTTTTCTTCTTTCCTTTACTGTTTGTTTGCTGGATGGTATAAAATGTAACACATACTTGGGGATTTCTTTATACTTTTTGACAGTGATGTGACAGTACTGTCATAATGAATCAATTTAATACAAAGATCCATACTTTTCTATGCAGTGTAGGTGTTAGGAGATTTTGAAGAAAATTAAATCAGTTTTCTAAAACAAACAAACAAACAAAACTCCTTAGTTTTGAAATTAATTTTACAGTATCCAAAAGCTGTTCATGACAGTACTTGACCATGACATGCTGCTTTGCTCTCTCTCTGGTAGTACTTGACAAGGGTGTGGCTCCTACATTGGTATATGGGGATCACTATTCTGTCTTCTTTCCCAAACTGAATTCTGTCTTGTACCTGTTGGTCAAATGGATAAGGAACTTGTAAGTACTTCTGTGCTACTACCAGGTGTGAAAGGCTATAATTTATGCCCCATACTTACACATAAAGTCATTTTTATAACACTTTTAACTGTGGTGAGTCAGTGCTTTATGTCACTAAAAAGACATCAGTGCCTCTAGAAGATAGATCTTTTCATTTACAGCTCATCTTTATTTTGATAGTCTTAACTACTGTACCAAAAATATTTACTGTTAACAAGCTAGTCATGTCTAAATGTATGAATAGTTGGAACTTTAGAATTTAAACTTTTTAAACTATTTTATTTTGTGTTCTCTATGCATTTGCTATTTTAAGAAGTTACGAGTTTAAATTTTGCTTGAGATGCTGATGTGTTAACAGCACAGTTGTGAAAGATAGAGGTCTATACCACGTGGTGTACATCAGTGGTTACTAAACTTGTATTTCTGGGTCAGAAAGGCCATTTTAGAAAGGCCAAGCAGGGAAAACAGCTTCAACAACTTTGGAACAGAGCGGCTTGGGAGAACAGAAGTAATTTGTCTCCTAATTTATAAGTTAAAACACATGACAAGGCAAAACAGTCTATTGTGGTTCCTGAGGGTATGCAGGGGTTGAAAAGGGATAAACAGGAATTAAGGATGATTTTCAGTGAGGAAAAATGCTTATTCACACTATGCAGAGAAAATACATCACAAACAACTCTTAAGACAAAGGAAAATGTCAGCAACTAAATAGCAATTTCATTGTGATATTTATGTATGTACATATATACATCCATTCATACATATAGATAGATACACATATACACAGACACAAATATATATACAGATGTGTATCATACATGCATTTGTAGAAGATATATCTGTAATTGTGACCATCCAGAAATTCCATAGTATTGTGCAAAGGCTAACCAATATATTCACAGAGCAATGCTGTAAAAATATTTTAAAATCAAGGAAATTAAGCTGCAGAGAGGTTAACAATCTTCCCCATGTCTATACAAATCAAGTTGTGTTTATTCCTTGTTATTATCAAACATAAAAAAGCTATCATCATCTGTTGCTGGTGAAGAATTGGGTTGTAGGAAAAAAGGAAAGGGGGAAGCAACTTCAGGATGGGAATGCCCACAGAAACAAAGCATTTCTCTAACATGGTTTTAGGAGTGAAAAATAAATTCAGCAGAGATGTTTTGAGTAGAAATTACTTAAGGCCCCAACGGGATGGGGGGGTGGGGGGGGTGTGGAGAAACAACCTGAAAGAAAACATGGGGTGGAAAAGTCTTCACATTTAATATGATTACTGTATCTTTACTTCCATTTCACCTAGTCATAGTTCTTTAATGTCATGGTGAATTGACTGTTTGATGTATGTATCCAAAGTGATCAGGAGGAATAATATACCAACAAAAGATGTCACTGAAGATTTTTTTTCACCTCCATTTCTGTGTCAACTCTTAGTACAAAAGTGAGGCACCTATTATGCTAAATGTGAGCTGAATCCATTTGGCCTTGGAATACTAATTATAGTCATAAGGAAACATTATAGTCTTTTATTTTCTAAAGCTAAACTATGATTGTATGAGGGCTCCAGAACACTATCTTTATGCACAGTGAGATAAACTAATGCTTAAGGCAGATAGTTCTCTGACCTTGTTTGCACTATGCATGGAGGGAATACCAGGTAGAGGACTGTTGTGCAGCTCCATCACACAGTAAACGATCTTGATCATGTAAAGGGTCTAGATCATGTTATACTTCCTGCTACTTGAATTGAGGGTAGATGGATGAGATAGGATTAGAAACAACATGTGTATTGGGCTTGGTCCCTTAAGGGGCATATGGAAAACACATAGAAGTTTATGTCTGTGTCTTTGTCAGAACACCTAAGTCAGTTGAACCCAGGACAGCTACAGGCAGTCCCACTTCTAGGTTAATGTGCTCTCTTTTTTTTGTTTGTTTGTTTGGTTTTGTTTGTTTGGTTTTGTTTTTTTTTTGCCATGATGACACTGTGAAATTCATTTTGCCATTTCTTTTTCATGAGATATATAGCACTGTTCTATACTTTCCTGATCTGTGGAAGAGTGGGAGGACCCAGGGGATTATATGCATCCCCAGTGAGGTAAGCCTGGGCTGAATTTATCATTAGACTTCTGCGAGAGACTTTTGCATGCATATGAGAGGAACAGAGAAAGATTTGAGTTTTGCTCTGCCATGATTTTGAGTTGTTTTGAAAATGAAATGGAAATCCAAATTTCTCTATTAATTTAAGCTCTTCTTGAGATAGTGACTGATTAGCACATGTTTTCCAAGTCTTTTGTCTTTAATTTCCTCAATTTCGTTCTAAATTGAACAAATAGACTTTAAATTGAAAACCTCAGTTTCTCAATCTATTTACATCTGTATCTTTTTTGGGGCATAGATCCAGCCATATAGAATAAACTCTCTCCTCTTTCTTTCTTTCATCTGATATGTATTTGAAGTAGCAGAGTAGACTGATTCTGCTTTTTTTTACTGTCTGTAAAGAATTTCTCAATGATAATTTCTGCTCTTGTGTGCAGAAACAGTATATGATGCACAATCAGGAGCTCCTACTAGTCATAGTTATTACTTTCTGACCTAGTATAGATTTTGACCTTTCAGATTGTTTGTTTTGACCATTTCTGGCTTTGTTTCTCTAGCAATAATATCACCAGTATTATTATTGTCTTTTAATACATATGTGTGGTGCTTGATTATGTAGTCACATGCCCATCCCTGTTTAGGATATCATGCCACCATCTCTGAACTTTCATATGCCAGTCCTGAGAAAGACTTGTGCACTTGTTTAGGTTTTAATTTATGTGAGACAATTTAGGATTATAGGATAATTCAGGCTGTGAAGTATCTCAGGAGGTCTCTGGTCCAGTCTGATGTTCCCAGCAGGGTCAGTCCTGAGGTCATAATAGGGCACTCAGGACTTCATTCAATTTGGGTTTGAAACCCACCAAGGATTGAGACAGCACAACCACAAAACCTGACAGCACATACAGCAAATCAAATGTATACATTTTTGCAAGACCCGTGTTTTAGACAGACATGAGTGATGTTTTCAGGATGCCACCTCATAAATACTACTAAACAAAACTGTGCTTGAAAGTTGTGTGTAGGAAATGCTCAATGAAATGTATCAATGAGTAAATACTAGTTAAGTGTGCTGGTTATTATTTTTAACAGAAAGGCCTCATATCAAAAACAACTTTTTGGCAACACATGCATTTGAGACATCCTTTTCAATACTGCTGTCTCTCTAAGGCAGCTGAG
This sequence comes from Scytalopus superciliaris, assembly GCA_013400415.1. NCBI lineage: Eukaryota > Metazoa > Chordata > Aves > Passeriformes > Rhinocryptidae > Scytalopus > Scytalopus superciliaris. The sequence goes on from VXBX01007373.1 coordinate 139,067, forward strand.
TTGGTCTAACATCTCACTACTATTGAAATTCACAGGTCTTATCCTCCCACTCTTTCATTTCTTTTCACTTTCCTGCATCTGGCTGTGTAATCCCAAAAACTCTCACATATCCACTCCAGGACCTCTCAATAAGCTAATTTAGTTAATGATATATTCTCCCAGCCCCATCACGTCAGTTTTCTGCACATTTAGTGAGCTGAACTTGTTCATGCATATGGCCAGCAAAACAAAGAATGAGATGTGGGGAGGATGACACTGCTCATTTCCAGAACACCATGACATTAGATTGCTCATCTGATGGTGATCTGTGTCTCTATAATACTTTTCTTATTTTTTTTAAATAAGTTTTAAATAAAACTTTCTATATAACAAAAATATTATTTAAATTAAATTGGAAATTTGTACAAATATTAATTTTGAATCAAGTGACATTGACAGTTTGAATTACAATAAAATATATTTTTTAGTTTGAATTCCAGTAAAATTTATTTTTTGGTTTTTGCTGTTTTAAGAATGTCACAGATATGTATGTGTGCACACGAGCACACCTCTGTGTGTATCATACTCATATACAGAAGCACACATTCATGAATAGTCTGTGGAATTTTTCAACTACATTTACTTTGTGGTTGTGCCTTGGTCCAGCTCCACAGAGTGTTTGTAGCAATAACTGGTGTATGTTTTTGAAACCTTATAAACTTCTTAAAATACCATTGGATGACAGACCTTGCAGTTTGAAATTTAACTCAGTACACTGAATTTTTATCATAGTAAAATAAATTGACAATAAAATATTGAGGGTGAATGGTATCTTGATCTATGTTGTACACAGAGCGAAAAAATTGCCCAATAATTCAGAAGACTAATTCTGTTACTAAGGTCTAGTATAATTAAAAATGTTCATGGCACAGAACTAAGACTGTGTATTCTGACTATTGAATACATAACTATGGTACCATAATATTCTCTCAAATATAAACTTTGAGTGGAATAAAAAGAAAATCAAGGCTGAAAATTAATTAGTTAAAATATTTATCAGTTGTTAACTCTTAGTTAACTCTTAGTTAACTAAGAGTTAACAACTCCATTCAGATTGAAAAGCCAAATAGAGAGATCTCCATGTCAAAAACAGAAACAGAATAGAAAAGAGTGCCATCTGGAAATACTTTTTTCTCCGTGTTTTTTACTCTCCAGTTCCCTCACAGAAACAGCTAACTTTTTACCTATCTGTCAAGTAGCAGAAGCCCAGAATAACAGAGGCTATAAAGGCAAGAGAGCATGTTTTGATACTAAAATGCCTGAGGTCTGCTTCAGTTGATATGTCCAAATCAGTTCCAAGACTATCAACAATGGGCAGATAATTAATGAATCAGTTCTATCTCATTTGGTTGCAGATGCAGAGAGTCCATTGCAAATTTTTAAATCCAGTGAAACATTTATTTAACCATGTTTTTAACTAGATCATTAATTGTAATTTGTTTTATTGTTGTTGAAAATTGTTCTCATAGAGTAAGGGTTAGAGAGAAAATAAAATTATTTCTAACTGACAGTAAGAAAGTATGTTTCAAGATTCCCATATTTTTTCTAGGTTTCAGTCCATTTCCAATCAAAAATGGAAAAATAATTACAAATGCTTACTTCTCTTGCCATCCAGTATTCTTCTCCCACACGTAAAGATACCAAGTGAGATATATCAGATAATTGAAGATGAACAAGTGATAATTTTCTTCTATCATTGTTCCTCAGATCTGATGGAAAATAGAATCTCTTCATGACAGCGCATAATTATAGTAAGAATACAAATTAATTTCACAACCAGTCAATAAACTGGTTTTGCCAGTTTTGCTCTCATGAGTTTATTTCCTTGAGCCAGCTGGAAAGCGGAGATTTGCCAAAAGGTGATAATGCTGGGAAAACAGCATCGGCGCTAGGGCCAGCAGACAAAGCATGGCCTAATCAAGACCATCAAATACATATGTGTATTTACCAAATGCAAACTAATCTGATGCAGGACCAGGCAAGCAGTAGCACCTGTTGGGACAGTCCGAGGCAGCTCCCACTGTCTAGGCTGCATTACGTAGCTTCTAGGTGCTCCTGTCCTACCTTCACTGAACCCAGCCAGGTGTTGCCTCTGCCAGGGTACATCGTCAGCATATGCTCACGGTGCTCTGGAGCAGTCTGGGGGACTGGTCAGCTGCAGAGCTATGATTAAAAGAGCTGTATGGACAAAGTACATGTTTGTTTTCTCACTTGAATGGAAAACTTCTTCACAAATCTATTTGCAAGCATTCCTGGCACAGGTGAGACTTTTGCAAGTGCTCCCAAATCATACCACAGTATTCACACGCAAGAGGTCAAAGTGGTGATGATGAGAGGACGGTAGAGAGCTCTGAGCCACATGGCAGAGCAGAGCTGTGGACAAAGCAGCATTTTAGAAAGAGGGAGACGTGTGCACACACATCATCCAGCGTAATCTGCTCCGGTACAAAATTATTCCTGATCCAAACAAAACCAGAACTAAAATGCCCACATTTGCAGTGGGGCTGTAGTCAGTTTGCTCCAGGGTAAATTGCCTGTTAGAGGTGAATCCCAGCTCAGGGATTTCGTGAGAGTCTGCTGTTCATTGTGCCTAAACTCTCAATGTCAGCAGCTTTTAATCATATTAGCTGAGGAATTAGTGCATGTCTCAATGCAATATGCACCGTAAAGAAATCATTATGAATGTGTAGTTTCTTCTTTAAGGGAAAGATGGAGCAACAGAAGGGATCAGTCCACAGCAGCTAGAGTCCCGTGTCATTTCATCACAAAGTCAATAGCTCTCTTCATCCAAGGGTGAGAATGCTGCAAAAACAAACTGCTTTCTGTTCTGTAGCAACGCCTGAAAGAGCTTGCGCTGCAGTAATCCCAAATCCAGGGGCAATCTATTAAGAACTCAGCACCACCGACCCTGAGAATCAACTGATAAGCACATTCTCCCCCCTCTTCTTTTTTTTTTTTTTTNTATCTCCTTTCCCCCCTCTTTTTTTTTTTTTTTTTTTTTTTTTTTAACTAATCCTCTTAAAGATTGTGCTAAGTAATGAAAGGATGGGATGAAAGAGGCCTTTTTCATTACTACCACATAAACTGCTTGTGTAAATGTTTCATTAACACATTGCTTGACCAGTCTTTGGTCCTCCCCGCCCCCACCGCCGCTATGGTTCTGTCGCAGCCTGCGAGGCGAAATGTGTAATTTACACGTTTAAGAGAAACATTCCCACACTTGAATGCCATACTATTCTTTACAGAAGGAGAGACCTACCAAAAAAACCCCAAAAACAAACAAACAAAAAAAAACCCCAAACATTGTGGAGGACATTTTAATTTACAATTCTTTTATCATATATGCTTAAAAAGATGTGTTACTTCCAACTACACAAGGATTTTGTTTTATAGTTTTGCGAGGTTCCTCTAATACACGTTTATCTCTTGCAAGCACCCTCAGGCAACATGACATTTATTAAACATGATGGGCTTGAAGAGATATTTGTAAGTTTTTATTTTCTTGGAGGAAAAGGCAAAGGGTTTCAAAGGAGGTTTACCCTTTTGTACGCTGAAATACAGGCAATACGTTACCTTTTAACCTCATGGGTACAGTCAACTTCTTCAGAGCAGTAAAGAGAGAGAAAAACGTTTTAAATTGGGAAGGTATACAGTCTGTATTTGAACCATGTGTTTGAAGTATTCTTCAGTATTCCCTACTCATCATATGACTGTAGACATGAGATTCCCTGTCCGGCAGCTAATCCTGTATACTGGCTATTCTCATTGTATTATTCAAACAAAAATAAGGTATTATTTTTCACACAGTCGGTTTTCTTCTGTAGAAATAAAAAGCACCTGCAGCATGCACTGCTTTCATGCTAACGGTGTTAGACATACAGGGCCAGCCAAACCTGGCACATCAGCATCAATGTCAAGTAATTCTGTTGAAACCAACACTGCTGCTCAGGGAAGGCTTTGCTGGAATTTCTCTAGGTTTACAGTTATACAATCAGAAACAGGTTTGGCACAAGCTGAGTAGCATTTGCATTAAAAGCACAAACAAAAACAATTTCTTTTTTAAAGCAGTCATTATTTCACTAAGGAAAATTAGAAAACAATGTATCTGTTATCACAATCACCTCTCTTCTTTTTGGGTGGAATACGTGAAAGTATTATTATAGTTACTGTCTACTGCCACTACCTTTACCTGAAATTACAAAAATAAATTGAAAACTAGATTAAGAAACAGCCTCTATACTGCAGTCAGGTGCTTATTTTCAACTCCATTTTATTGCATTAAAATAGCACTTGCATTGGTATGAATCTGACGGTTACTATCATTAATATGAGTTCCACATTTAGTTTAGTATATGTAAGCTTGTTGCCACCATGACCATGATCTGTTTTCAAAGTGAATAGATTCGTTTGGATCAACAGTCCCTCCAGGGGTAAATGCTTAAACATATTCAACCTTCGCAAGAGCTGAAAACATCAATACCTTCATAAAGCCACTTTGATTTTTATTGACTAAAGTTGCACTGCTAATTCACATACATCACTGTATACTTCACTGAGCTTTTAACATGGTACTTGATTTATAGAAAGAGTGATTCAATTTCTACAAAGACGGGGTAGGATAAGATGTCCCTCAGATTCTTTTTTTAGCTCAGACATGCTGGAAGTCAAAGGAAACCTACTACTGCAATACAAAAATTGCTCAATAAATGTTCATGTACACTACATATTTTACTTGCTTAGTAACAGCTAGAAGCAATGTAGATGTGTCAGATAAGGGACAATCAATTATCTAAGCATGTTGATAATGTAAAACCGTTGAATTAAGAGCATTAAGAGAATTAAGAGCAAAAATTGTCTCTGAAGTGCATGTCTCTTGCTCTACTATGTACATGTAGTAAAAAAAACTTGTAAAAAAAATTTAATGCCTTTTTTTTTTAGTATTGTTTTTTTCATTAAGAAACTATAACCATTGAATCCTTGCAGGAAACCTTTAAAGCACATTGGTAAGCCCACGTATACAGCATACATAACCCCATGCAAATAATTGGAGTGCTTACATTTGTTATGAGTTTGCAATTCTTGTTTTATGTCACACCAAGTACAGGCTTAAAAATGTCTTGAGCTCCTTAACTTTAAGCAGGTACAAACTGATAGTAATAAGCAAAAGTTTAGTCAAACAAACTGAGAGAAACACTCGATTACTTTGCATGTATTCATATTTGTATTTTTTTCACAATGAGAACAATCACATTGGAATGATCTCCTCCCCAGACACTTTTAAAGATTCAGCTAGACAGGGTGCTAGACCATTTTGTCTGGATGCTTTAGCCAAAAAAAAGGTTGGAGCAGATGGTCCTTGAGGTCCCCTTCCAACCTGGTATTAAATGATTCTATAATTCTATGATTGCATATCTTAGTAAATTTTTCCTGAAGTATACTTTTTCAGATTTTTCCTGGTTTGAAGCCAGACCCAACAAATTGCCAAGCGTATATTCACTGGCTCACAGAAACAGTTCTGTTAAATGAAGCACAATCAAAACTATCTGGTTTTATTCCCAAGAGTTTGAAAGGTCTTGCTTGGACAGATCACTCAGGCTTCATTGAGAGTAGGATTTTTCTCCTCACCACTGTCATTGGTAGTCCACTTGCCTGGGGCAACCCTTAGCATAAAAAAGACCAAACACTGCAAACTTACCCTGTGCTCCTGAGGGNTTTTCATTAAGAAACTATAACCATTGAATCCTTGCAGGAAACCTTTAAAGCACATTGGTAAGCCCACGTATACAGCATACATAACCCCATGCAAATAATTGGAGTGCTTACATTTGGTATGAGTTTGCAATTCTTGTTTTATGTCACACCAAGTACAGGCTTAAAAATGTCTTGAGCTCCTTAACTTTAAGCAGGTACAAACTGATAGTAATAAGCAAAAGTTTAGTCAAACAAACTGAGAGAAACACTCGATTACTTTGCATGTATTCATATTTGTATTTTTTTCACAATGAGAACAATCACATTGGAATGATCTCCTCCCCAGACACTTTTAAAGATTCAGCTAGACAGGGTGCTAGACCATTTTGTCTGGATGCTTTAGCCAAAAAAAAGGTTGGAGCAGATGGTCCTTGAGGTCCCCTTCCAACCTGGTATTAAATGATTCTATAATTCTATGATTGCATATCTTAGTAAATTTTTCCTGAAGTATACTTTTTCAGATTTTTCCTGGTTTGAAGCCAGACCCAACAAATTGCCAAGCGTATATTCACTGGCTCACAGAAACAGTTCTGTTAAATGAAGCACAATCAAAACTATCTGGTTTTATTCCCAAGAGTTTGAAAGGTCTTGCTTGGACAGATCACTCAGGCTTCATTGAGAGTAGGATTTTTCTCCTCACCACTGTCATTGGTAGTCCACTTGCCTGGGGCAACCCTTAGCATAAAAAAGACCAAACACTGCAAACTTACCCTGTGCTCCTGAGGGATCTGAGGACATGCCTTGGGAGTAGCACATTTCTCATTAGTGAGTTCTTTATCCATCACTTTTAGAAGAGAAAGAGCATTAAATATTAAAGTCATAAGGAAACCTTTCCCAGAATTTATAAGCTGTATAACTTTTGCAGAGGATAGCTGAGATTATTTGTGGGCTGAAATTGAAGACTTGGATTATAGAAATGATACTGACATGAAAGCAATATAAAAAAATGAAGAATGGTAGAGCAGATACTTTGTCAGGATGTATTTGTTGGATTAAGCTGCTCACAAACAGAACATTTTTGGAGCTAGAAGAGAATTCACCTTTACAGGAGAGATAAACTTAGGCATACTATAGGGCCCATCAGCATCTCACAGTTAATTAAAGGAGTGAGTGGAAAGCATCAAGGCTTGCTCCTCTCTGCATGAATAATTCACTGCCTGTATCCTTTATTAAAGCCAGTTACTTCACCACAATGATTTCCAGCCTTCCATGCACTGTTCTCAGAAATGAGAGATAAATTGCAACAAGGCCTGCAGCTATATTAATAAATTGAAATGAACACTTATTTGCTCATCTAATTAGAATTGTAGTTTTTTCCAAATGGTGTAGTAATGCATTAGCTTGGCAGCTGATACCTGCTGCAAGAAATAATTAACAGAAACATTTTCTTAGGAAATTCTCCTTCACTGAAGGCAGCAGTTTTCCTCTTGATTTTCTTTCCTTTAAATTATTTATATTAAGCTATTTTGCAGTAAAGATCTATTGTGGATTTTGCACTGCTAAAGAGGAGGAAATTTCTGTGTTTGAAGTGCCTGTAGCTAGTCATAAACTTGCAAATAAAGTAAGAATGCATAAAACTATTTTCACCAACTCTCTACTAAAAGTGTAATGTGCACTTTGAACACTACCTGAGGAATGTGATAATTTTTTCAAAGCTTTGGTTAACATCATAGCCAATTAAAGTGCTTCAAAACTAACAATTTGTTGATTTTCCAACTGTACTAGCCTAATAAAGTCCATTACTTCTGTCTGTGAACCTCATTTTGAATTCACTAATTTTACTCCTTTTTATTTTCAAATATAATATCTTAAACTACCAGTTAAGGACATTGTCAAACAAAGTTTTCATATCAGTGTGGTTTTGACTGTGTAAGTGGAGACAGAGCTGTGGAAAGACAGAGCTATAATACCTTCTTCTCTGTAGATGCAGTTTGAATTATCAAAATTTTACCTTTTCCACTCTTCAGCCACTCACAGAGTAGAACAGTGTCCAGGTCTCTGCATTATGCCTGTCAGTTCCATCTGTTGTTATCACTGGTGCCAACATACAAATTTAGTCCTCTCATCTTCTCCTTTCCAGAGCAGTAGGCCAACACGAACCCTGAGCCTGGCTGGAAAATGACAGTAGAGCCAAAGGGTTCTGGTAATTTGTGTCTGTGTGTGCATGTAGATATCAATATAGATTTCCCTATAGGTTTCCAGAGCTACCTGGATACATATAAAAAACAGAAGTGTATTTGGGAGTAGATCAAATGATATGAAGCGAAACTATTACTCAGACAGATTACCATGAGGAAAGATGCACTGGAGCAGAAGTACACTCGGCACAGTTTAGGCAATCTTGGCAGTGGTGCATAGCCACCATAAGTTAGTACTGGAATGGCTTATATTGTAACATAGGGAGAAAATGGAGATTGGTGATCAAAGAAAGGATTTTTCCAAACGGAATAATTTTATTTTATTTTCGGGGTTTTTTTTAAATAACATTAAATTTGTCAGTTATATACGACCACTAGAAATTCTATTAAAAAATAAACAAACCAAAACTGAAATTATCTGTATTTAATGTAATAATTTTTTTTGAATAATCATTAAATAGTTTTAAGGGAATATTTAATCCATGGTGATGGAATAAGACAGCATGGCTGAGTTTGAGCTTGCAATTGTTTTTATTTGGAGATTCCGGCACATAAAGAGTTTTGAATGTGCAGTCTGCTTCCTCCTGGCATGCATTCATCCAGCATGGGAATGTGAAGCTTGTGTGTTTAAAGAAGCATGTCAAAACTGCTTTGTAAAGAAGGGGGTAAAAAGCCCCAGACCAAGTGACAGGCCTAAGTTTAGTGTGGTAATCATATTCATTCCTCTTGTAACCCAAAGAGCTCCACTGTAGAACTTAAATGAAATGAATGGTGGTTCAGACACGCAGTTAGTGATTTTATATGGTCTATGTCATTTTTCTTCTTCTGGCAATTCAATTTGTTCCTATTATGCCAAGGTCACAGATTGGGAAATCTTAGACAACATTACTTCTCTGCCTTTGATGCAAAGGGTCAGTGGATTAGTACAAAGGAGAATTAATCCAGTGTGCTGCATCACCAAATTATATTTAAGTCATTTTTAATGAATGACTAGGAATTCCTATTAGTTTTCTTGAAGAAAATAGAAGCAAGCCTACAAACAACTGCTTCATAAATGAATATTCAAGGAAAGTATGACTTCATTGTCAGCTCTAATTGCTAGTTTTACCTTATTAGTAGAAGCTTTCTGTAGCTGAGTTTGACATACATTTGTTTGCACACTGTTATTAGTCAAGACTCAGTGAAGTCGTGTAATTAACACCTCCACATTATCTCATGCAGTGAAAGAAAGAGTAAAACAGATGACTCACTTTGTTTCAGCTTTGCTCTTGTTTTCTGATACAGAAGTACTTAAGAAGTGTGAGCTCGTCAGAGTGCCATATGGAGTCAACAGAAAGCATTAAAGGGTTTTCAGGAAGGAGTTCATCAAAGCCCATTAAGAGCTAAACAGTAATGCCTCAGCAAGTCACGGTGCTCCTGCACAGTGGTGGTACAACAACTTACCAGTGTGGCTGCGCTGGTGTCAGCCTTTGAGCCTGACTCTGCTGCTGTCAGTCAAAAGACTTTGTGTCTGCTTGTGTCCCTACCTAATGCAGAGAAATGACGTATTCATCGAGTCATTCTCTCCTGTGTAGGGCAGTGCCCACATTACAGTAATTGCATGTTTTAAGCCGTCGATAGCACAGCATGTGCATATTGTGAAGTCGCGCTGTATCAGCATAAACTATGATGTGGAAAACGCGTAATTTTTACATAAGGATTTTCCATGATTATAATTCATGTGCTATTTGAGGTTAAAACACTTTGCCGTTTTCAGGTACAAGCTTCTTACTGAAAGTCAAATATTTTTAGGTACTCTTTCACAAATGAGCCATAGGACAAAGTCACAAGATTGCAGGAATATGCATTTTAAACCAAGACATGATTCTCTCCTAAGCATCTGGTTTCAGGAAAACGATCTTTTTAGATGAGGTTTACCTCAAATTTAATCTCTCTGCTGAAATTCTGTGATGTGTATAAGAAATGACTCCTTTTTTTTTCTTTTTTTTTTTCATCATTATAATGAATGAATGAAAACAAAGAATGCAGCCCTCAAAATGAGAAAAAGCCCCACAATCCTAGATGGTTACAAGAATATTTTATTTCAACTTCTCAGTGCAGCCATTCAGTTAACAAGTATTCCCAAAGCAATACGAAATCCAGTCGTTAAATTATTATTGAGAGCTCGGCTGACTTAAATACTCAGATAATAGCAAAGCTTGTTTACTGGATGGAAGCTGGCCAAGAACATTTGAAGAATTAACATGTACGTGAAATTTCCCACAGTTATGAAATAGCCATCAGAAAAGGAAATGATTGAGTGCAATTGAATCCCTCAGAGTCCTCAATCTTTAGTTGTAAGTATTTGCAGGACTGATAATAGAGCCCCACAGTTTGCCACCGTTTGCGTCATTACCACCCTATTGATCTAACCACCCCATGTGCTCCTGCTTTATTATTTTGCTACTCAAGAGTAACTATCTTAAGTGACTGGGTCACAAATGTTATCGTATTACTGTGATTTGGGAGAATTATTAAAGATAGGTCACTTCATTACTGAGATCCCAGAGGTGCTGTATGTAGCAAAGCTGCATTAGTTAAGTTCAGCGGAAGCTGGCAGGGTCTTATGCACAGCTAGGGCTATCTGTTCTTTACCTCAAGACTAACAATACTGCTACTGATGCATTTTTAGGTACATGCTGCTTTGCATGTTCAGCCAAGCTAAACTGGGTTCACAAAAAACATCAGTGGGCCACTGCAGGTTCTTCAGCTTTGTTTGCAGTAGTTCATAGCATGGGGTAGCTTGTCCTGAAATAGCATCCTGCAATGGTTTGTAGCCTTTAAACAGGATTTCTAATAATATCATTGCATCTTGCTTTGGGCACTGGCCCAATGACTACAGACATCCAGAATGAAGCACATGCTATACACTAATCTAATCTAAACATTTCTAGGGGGTATAGGCAGTAATCTGGGACACTCTCATGTTCTAGAAGTACTCCTGGGAGAAATGTTGCTGGACTGGTTTCAGAGTAAGTACATTCCCCATCTGACTTTTCCAAAACTGAAAGGAGCCAAGTACAAATCCCAGCAAAAGGAATTACTCAGGCATTCTGCTCTGTATCTTGGACTTCTTGTACTAGTTGACACCAGAAAATCTGCAGTAAGGGAAAAGCAAGGAGTGCAGCTACCTTAGCAGAAGACTAAAGCATGGACATACTTGTTTACATGTGGTGAAGATTATCTTGCCTTGATTAGCAAATTACCACCAGAGTAAACTACAATTTAGTTTTAGAATCCTCTATGTTTGCAATGGCTGATACACCATTTCCCTGCCATTCCCTATGGAAAAAAAAGACTAGTGTTTCAGGGCAAGCAAGGCTGTCTTTGTATCACAGGTAAGATGGAGGGCAAGTCCCCCTTCTCATCACTGAGAAACTGTACAACACAGTGCTCAGAACACTGCCCCAGCAGCTATGGTTACAGTGGATCCCTGCCTCAGCTCCATCATAAGGACCCCTTATGTGCTGTTATTTGTTCCACCACCTCTCAGTACATCTGTGTAAGGGGGCTAAGGCCCTGCTGTACAGTATACGGGTGCTATCTGAGGTCCCATGCTAGGTAAAAGCAGAGTTATACCTTTTTGTTTACAATATCATACTGCGTCTGGAATGGAGACACTTTTCTTTCATATCTGGTGCTTTTAATGTGCAAGTTGCTATAGACTATATATTAAGAGCTTGTTTGATGTTTAAAACATCTGAGTATTAATATTGGTAATGTTGGTTGTTGCAAGCAGCTTACACCCATTTCATTGGTTAACCTGCAAAAGAAGATGAATGGTTTAAATTCTGGTAATTAAGTATGGTAACAAATATTTTTTCAGCGAGGTTACTGCTACCATAAGCTTTATTCAATGGTTCATAAGGAGCAGCCTCTGGTTCCATGTTCTGACTAATGACATATTACCTATTTCTTAGTAGTTAATAAAGACTTTTCACCAGTCTGCATACAGAACGTGGTTTCCTCTGTTGGTAATTAACATTGTTCCCTGGGACCTAACTCCATATATCCATATCAAAATCCCTATTGGCAAAGATGAAAANTTTTCTAAAAGCTAACTGGAGTCGGTGGGAAAAAAAAACACCAGAGAGCACTAATAAATACATGCCTTGTAATAGTAAAAGGAAAAGGTACACCTAACCTTTCTAAATAGCCTAAGGGCAGAGGTTTGCTTTTCAATGAAAAGGTCATCTAGAATGAATTAAAGTCATTTTCCTGCTGAGGTCCAAGCATGTGGCTTCACTTTGAAGGTTAGAATGAAGTTGTTCTTATCCATGTATCCTGCAGATACAGTTTTACAGACTGCATTACAAAAAGCTGTCATATATTTTCAGTCTGTCCAGGGAAACAAAAATTGTGACAATAACTGTATTGCCTGCCAAGATGAAGTTTATAATTTGCTATTAAAGGTAAAATACTTCTATGAATTAATTATTTTGTCCTTTTTTAGTGACACTCTTCTATCAATACTTCTTGTGTTTAATATTTTTCATAATTTTCCTATGTTAAATGTTTTAGCTGATATCTCTGTGTAAATGAAATCACCCTAGAAAATAGAGGGAATTTTGTACTACCAGCATGACAAGTATAGACACTGAGACAGCACATGTGAGAGAAAAGACTTCTATACACCAATCTAAAATGTATTCGTACAAATCACAGAATGCACTGTTTGCATTTATAAGGATTTGTTTTTGAAAATGTCTCTTTTTCAAAGGTCTTACCCCAAAAACCAGTTCCCCAAAAATATATACTCAGCAAACTAAATCAGCAAAATATAGAAGAATACTGCTTTGCCTTTCACATGGTTCAAAGACAAATTTAAAGTTTTCCAAATAGCTACTAGTGCCTTCAAGTATAATGAGAAAAACAGCTTATAAAAGGAATATCATCAAAATTCCTCCAGAAGAGATCTTTACAAAGCATTCAAATGGCTGTTATCCTTCCATCCTCTTTTACCTGCTGTGGCATAAGCTGAAATTGTTATCAACAGTTTGTTTTGCATTGGTTGAAATTTTTGCATGGAAAACAACCAGCTTTTCTTTCTCAAGCAGCATCAAAACAATGCTAGAAGCGCAACCTGTGGCTGAGACAACATGGGTTCTTGAGTGTTCAAGAAAATAGTGACCATGACTTAGTTCAAATTTGAAGTGTAAGGATGGGAGAATGGTAATTCATCCCTCTCTAAAATCTCTTATGACAGTTATTCTCACAAATCTGGGTGCCTGGAGTCTCTCATGGGTTTTAGGTGTGCAAGGCAGGACCAGTTATGGGAATGTGGGAGCCCACTGCCTGCCTGGGTGCAGCATCTGTATGTACTATGATTTTGGTGGAACATAGGAGGTTAAGAATGTATGAAACTTCTTTTTTTTTTTCAGTCAGCCCATTAGATGACTGCATTCTAAAGTACAGGGAATATTTCTGAGAAAAGCAGCTTTGAGGCTGGAATTCTTCATACCTGTAGAATATGAGAAGTGTAAAAAGTACCAGTCAAAACACAGATACAGGTAATTGACTATTTGGAAAACTGTTAACTGCCTCTCTCCAAAATAATTTCTCTTTCTCTCTTTATTATTTCATTTTCTCCTTATTTTTTGGAAATTTGCCCTTTCATAAAATATATGTCTGTGTGTTTTCATTCCAAAGCATCCCTCTGTTGTGGTTAGGTTCCACAGGAGGGTTCCAGCTTGTAAAGGTTAACTGTGCAGAAATCAAGGCTTTGTGCATTTTTGCAAAGGTCACACTCATCAGTAGTTCTGGAAGGACTGCTGGGAAGGGCTATAGTAAGTACCCAATGATTGAACCATGGCTCCGGGTTTCATTTCCTTTAAGAATACTGTTACAATCACTGGTTGTGTCACTAAGAGATAAAGAGTCTGCTCAGTCACTTGAAATTCAATTTGTACATTACTCAAACCTACCCCACCTCCTTCCTTCACGGTGTCTGGCAGCTGCTTGCTAGCACTCTGAATTTCAAATGCCTGAGCTGCAGGAAGCAGTTTAATAAATGGGATAGATTTTGATTAATGTAACAAGCTGAAAATAGACAATGATGCAATGCATATCTTAGCAAGAACCACAGATACGGATCATATCTCTGTGTGCTGAGGAAGGCTGCTGTGGCAGAGAGTTCACCCAGAGATGAATATTTATGTTTTGATAACACCTTGAAGGTTCAAAAACTACCAATATATAAGATTTAGACCTGTAATCCTGTTAAGTCTCTAAGCATCTACTACAGGTGACTGCACAGTCATGGCGTTCAAGTCTAGATTAAGTATTTGACATTGACTGGAGTTCCAGCAAGGGCACCGTGCACTTCACCACAATGCGCTGGTTGTATCTGGAAGAAGGAAATCCTGTATTTTTTTCAGCATCAGGAATGTAAGCAATCATTTGCTGTGCTGTGTACAAAATAATGACTTAAATGTGTCAAGTTTAATTAGTAACTCACCAGCCTACAAAATGTTGACGTGCTTTGACATTGTTTCAGGCAAGCACTCAGTATGGAGCTTGCACTCTTCAAGTGGTGGTCTGTGGTTTTAATGCTTGGAAACCTATTCTTTCCCAGTTCCTGCTCCCCCAACCCACAGATACTCAGAAGACTCAGAACTGGTATTATGTTGAAATTCCTCTTCAGAAACTTGCAGAATCACAGTTTTACACAATAGTATTTCATCAAGGTAATAGGCAACTCTGCCTTGTGAAAGGAAGGAGCTGAAGGTGTCACTGAATATTATTAACACTTTTTTTGTGTATAAAGAAAATATAACTAATACATATTTACTGGAAAGGTCTAAATTATGAAGCTTTGACTCTGATCTTTTTTTTCTTGTGAATTCTCAATAAGATAACACAAGAAGTTGGGCCTGGAGAGGCAGATTGCTTCCAAAGGTAAGTGAATGTCCAGTCCTTGAGTTTGAGCATCATTCCCTTATTGGCAAATGCTTCTGTCAGGCCTCTATTTAATTTGTTTTACAGAATGGGAGCTAGTCAAGAAACAGCATTGTACTTCTTCACTTTTTTGTGAAAATGTGTTCAATTTTATGAAATAATTATGAAACTTTGGATTGTTTTTCTCTGTATTTTCATAATTTGTATAGCTAATCACACTCTCCATGTTGTCTAGTACAACGTAATGCAAGTTAAAATCTGCATTTGTTTTGTTAACATGTCCAGGGAGTAGACTGTTGTGTAATGAATAGTTCTATAATATTACATGAAGTGCCACTGAAAGCAGATTGGTTTCTTAACTGAAAATTATTAAAAATTGAAAGTTATTGAAAAATGAAAATCATTACAGAATTTAATGGGATAGTTGTGTTCTTGTAATCATATAGAGTATGTTCCTCTCACTGGCATAGTTTACTCGTGTTAATCACTGTTTGTGAATAATTAAATAAACACTATTTCTGCAATGAAAGTTTCTGATTCCAAAACTAAAGAATTTAATATTTCTGTAGATATAAGAAATTATCATGAAAATCTCTACTGGAAATACCATTAACAGTATATTCTGGCACACTAGGTTGTGGATTAACAGTGTTGTTGTTTTCTAAACAAAACTATTATATTTGAAACCACTTTCTGTGTTTATTTACCTTTATTCTCAAAGTCAAATATATTATAAGCCTATGGTTTAATTTCATACATTTAATTTTATCCTTGCTTCATTTTTATTTGTGTTATCTATGCTCTCTCCTCCTACCCACCAAAACCACTCCCCATACAGTTCAGAGTCCATTGTGGCTCATTTAAAATTTAAAAACTATGAGGACAATAAATCAATAAAGTGTTAACTCTCTGATAAGTCTTATGCCACGAATAGCAACCATTTTCAGCCAACAGTTTGCAAACAAGCCACGAACTAATATTTGTTTGTGTAAACCATTCAGGCCAGATGCATAAAAGATATTTTGTGAAAATCAGGTTTAGTTTGCAAATGATTTATATACAGGAAAAAAAGCTGGACTCATCAGATTTTTCCCTCACAATTAATAATTAAACCAGGTCTTGTAGGGATGCTCAGAATATCAAAATGCCATATTTTCAATAATTAAAACCAGAAAAACAAATCCCTGAAAATTAAATTCTCCTGTTTAATTCTGAGGTAAGTCAATAGTGTTACAGGTAAAAAACAGAAGAGCAAAGCAATTCTGGTGAACTGAATTCTGGCTTGGACTTGAACTTCAGTTTCGGAGCTGATAAGGATGAAATAAAAAAGTTTATTCTGGTATTACCAGAATTTCCACAGAAGTTGTTAGTTGGCTTCAGTTAATTTTTTAAAGGCTTATTTAGAGAAAGTGAGAGAAGAGATAGATCTTTTTTCATCTCATTTTGATATATCTTTGTTGTTAGTGTGACACATTTCTCAAAGAAGCAAACTATGTTTCCCATGTCTGTTGTAGAANATAAAAGCGTGGTTGCGGCCTGTTTTTCAGAGTTCAGGAAGTAATTTCTTTCTTCTGGCATATAAAAAAGCATAGTAGACAGGGGAAAAAAAGGATTTATGAAAGGAGGAAAAAGACAGTAAGAGAAATGTTAACTGAAAGGTAAAATGTCCTTGAAGAAAAGCATCAAGATTTTCGATGTGGGGATGTATTCCTGTGAGGGTTTAATCCTGCTAATTGAAACACTGAGCTAAAGATTTATTTATGTATTTATATTTAATCTTCAGTGAAATGTAAATAATTATTAAGCATTCGTTGCAATTTTCATAGGAAAGAATAATAGATATCTGCATGCAAATATTGGTTGTAGAAATAAAATTCATGGATTTTAGAGATATTGTGAAAGGATACCTAGCAGGTTTTTGAAATTATATCCATTAATTTAGGGGGCAAAAAGTGCAGAAATTAAATTCACAATTTAAAAGTCCAAAAGGAAAGAAGATAAATGAGTAATTGAGTCATCAGCAGTAACAGACAAGGTGGGGGTGAAAAGAGCTGAAGCGTTTCACTTTGCCATGTGGAGGTTACTCTAGTTTGTAGTTTTGGCATTACTTGAAGTCACACATAGAGGTTCAAGGTGCAAAGAGTTGGGATAATGGGCATGGGCATCATCTGACTGAAATAGGTTGGACTGGGTTTGGCCTTAGTCCTATTACTGCTCTATCCATGAAGGTCCCATCACTGTGCATTTTGTGAGGTCAAGTTTTGAATTACTGGATGCACACAGTTGCATCAGTGAGCATAAAAGAAAACATTTTTTTTCAATCTGGTTACTTGTAAAAATTTGTAAGGGTTTCTTTTTCACTGAGTTGAATGTTTTATTCCTCTCCATTTTAACTCTTTATGTATTGTGGTATGTACTTTGAAGGCAGTGTTATATGCATGACAGAAATTATATTTATTATATTCACACACCATTGTGATAAAGGATGTAATTATGAAATATCAAAGTTTCTCAAACTGTTCACATTTTAAAGGAGTGGATTTAATCCACTGATATAACAGACAGATGAAAAGTTCAGCTATTAATTGTATCCTGCTGCTCAATTCGTATTGAATATTTCATCACCAGTTGAGTTCTATACTATTCTTTTGGTGATTTATTGTTTCAGATAGAAAGTAGCTCTTTGCTCAAACATAGAAGGCCTTGGTTTCCTGTAGATTTCAACTGCTGTTGGTGTAACACTGAATGGCCAGAAGAAATGGTTCATTTGAAATACTCCTGATTTATTTTTTCACTGTAATTATGCCAAATGGGTCATTGAAATAAACAAATAATAATATATTAGTCTCTTAGATAACATTTGTTTGCAATACACCCATTTTACCTACTATACTTCCTATAATATTTCAATTAGTATTCATCTTTCTAAATATGGAATACTCAAACAACATTAAAGCCAGGTTGGTTTGGGTTTTTTCCCCTTTATACTACCTATTAGAACTGCTGTCTGATCTAAGTATGCTTTAAAGCAGAATTCATTATTTTAATTTAGTTAGTGTTCTGAGGAACTGCTTTATATAGCTGCAGTTCAGTGTTGATCCACACTTGTATCTTAATACAAATACTACCTTGTTCAGCTACATATATTTGTATAATGGCAGCACCATGGAAGATCCTAACTCAGAGTAAGTTCATTAAATAAAATCAGAGTACTTCAGCAGGTCAAGGTTCTACCTGTTGTCAAGCACCAACCAGTGTTTACCACAGAATATATCAGTTATTTTGCATCTCTCTGTACAAATTTATTTAATTCAGTTTTATTCTAATGGAAGTAGTATAAATTTTCATTAAAGAAAACACTGTATTAAGACATCACTAAGTGAATCATCTGCAATCACTTTTAAAATCCTTGATTTATTGTTTGCAGTTGGAAGGCTATAAGTTAGGAAAATATTATTGTTGACAAGAATGAAATATAGTTCATATATAAATATAAAATTAAGTACATTTCTCTATCCAAGGAGTGTGTGTATGTCTGTGTGCATGCATCTGTCACACCTGTAAATATGTAGGTATCTCTGTGCAAGAATACATGAATGTTTTGGCAACATCAATCAAAATTCCTTCTCTAAGGAAAGAGGAAAACAAATTGACTAACCAGCACATACTAAAATAAAGTCCATCATAACAGAAAAGAATATTCCCTTGGACTGATTCATAGTCACACATTCTTCTGTAAGGCTTTCATATATTTGGTGACATTGTGAAATGTCATTGAAGAAAAAACATTTCAGTTTAGCCTTGAGCAAACATACACATATAGAAGAATCGTGCATATGTAAAGCCTTTTTCTTTTTCCAAAAGGGACCTGTTTTTCCTATATACATAACTGAAGCTAAGCTTAGGCTAGTGAGGTGCTGCATGATAAGAACTTGGTTAGCAAACACATTGAGCGGTCGAATGACTTGAATAACAAAATCCCCAGCAGTGTGTTTCAGCAAAAACTGCATTTGTACTCTGCAAGGAGATCAATGCTTCACCCTCATTGATTTTCTTCAGTGGCAGAACCAGGATTATGCACGATGTGAAACTATATTCCCAGACATATTCAATCTGATTTCCTAGTCAGTGCTAAAAAGGCATAGTGTTGTACTGAAAACATAAGGTTAGAGAAGTGTAACATATCAAATTTATGCTTCTGGTAAGGCTGCATGTTAAATAGATTCATCATAATAAATTCTGGGTGTCATGCAAACCATTCTATACAAACATTAGATTGGTGCTGAAGAGTTCCTCTTTTTATACATATATATATTTTTTTAAAAAAATTGTGCAGAGATACTAAGGAAAGAAACAGAAGAGCAATTCATACACATCACTTTAAAATGTAGTATAGTTTTTCTCTGGCAGACTTGAGTCTTACTGTAAATACATGAAAAGAAATAATTTCTTCAAAACTTCAGAGGAGGAATGTAGTACATCTTCAGACCTTAAATAACCTTGTAATTTACAATGTATGCCAGTTTTCAAAAAGTAATAATTACAAGAAAATATATCAGTGGGAAATGACAGCTGAAGGGAGCTTTGTTCTGATCTGCAATTTCCCCTTGTTTGTAGCTTCTCACAGAAGCCATGGGAACACTATCAAATACTGCTCAGCTATAGTTAAGTTTGAACACAGGGATGAATTGAATTAGCTCAGCTCAGACTTTTCCTAAGCTATTTGTTGGTGGACATAGGGATGGAGGAGCAAGAAGAAGCAGTGATGTCTTGAACAAGAAAATTTTCTATCCTCAGATTCTGCCATTCCCATCTTTGGAGAAGCAGACACCTGTTGCAAAAGCTGTAAGTTGCTTATGAAAAAGGGTCAAAATAATGTCCTAGAGAGGCATGTGTGTACTTTATAGACACATACCCAGCAAGTGAGTACTGTCTGCATTTCATAATTTAAAATCACAGTAATTTCTTTCGGTCACTGTTTCGCTAGGCATGGATGCATGTCTACAGCAGGTCTGACATAATGCAAATATAGTAATTGACTACTATGAGGCTTTAAGTTACTGCTAAATAAAAAATTAGAGCTGATGAATCCATAAGATTCATCCCAGCAATCCTTGGCTGGGTAAGTGGATAGGGTTTTTTAACTTATTTAAACATTACCATGTGAGTGGGTAGATAGAGCCTCTCTTGAAGGCAATACAGAAAAAAACCCGAGTTCCTTGAAGAGTGTGAAGAGTGTTGTATGTTACTTGTGAGTAAAAGGGTGGGAAGCAGCATACTGGAATACTTCTATGAAGGACTTAAGATCTGAGTAGATGTGACATGAGTAAACAGTACCTTGGAAGCAACATGTTCTCTTAAACTTAGGGGAAAGTATTCCTTTGTTTTGGTCTAGCATAGACAAAAGCCTAGACACAGACCTCAGTGTTTTTTGGTCTTTTTCTGTACTTAGAATATTTTATTGATACTGAATATTTGCTCAGGAAAGCACTTATAAGTCTATTTGGCTTCTAATCATGAAACAAAATCCACTGGCCTATCTTCTTAAATGCTTTTGTTGTGTGAGGGCAGTTGTATGCACATATTTAAGTACTTTGCAAAAATGAGACCTTAGGCTTGATACAAAACTCACTGAAACAATTGAAAGACTCTCCACTGTCCCCAGTTGATCAATCTCAGTATTTCATTCTTGAAAAAACTCTCAAAACCCATGTCTAAGGTAACTTTTGTACACTGTTAAAGGCAGACACTAAACCAGTTCACTGAAAAATATCTCATTATTGGGGAAGTTACATTTTTAGGACTTGTTAGTCTTGAACTACGTGATATCAGTCTAAACAAACAACATAAAGTAACTGAATAATGAGTAAGTAGAAGGATGCACAGAGAAAACTAACACCATTGTTTAACCTCAAAACTATGCTAATAAGTAGCATGATAGACATGAAATTCCAAATAGTGGAGCTGTTATTCTAGCCCACCAGGCTCCCTCAGGGGACTCATAAGTGGATTTGCCATGCCATGACTAAATATAGCTCCAGTCCAGTATTGTGCTTAGCCTAAAGTATCTTGTTGAAGTACATTCTCACATTTATGTAAATAAAACTGTTTTAGAAGAAAGTATCTTCTTCCAGTTAGAAAAGAGGCATACGTGCATGTTATTGCATACTATTTATGTGCTTGCATGTAAAATGGAAGAATCTTCCAGAAATAAGTTGTTTGTGAAAAAGACCAACAGTGCAAGAATATCAGTGTGCCTGTTAAAAAATTAAAAGGATATTTTTAAAGGGGAAAAAAAAAAGGGCAAAAAAATGAAAAATGTCATGAACTCATGAATGCATGCATATGCACATGTGTTTGTCTGACCTAAAGTTGCTGGTAATATAGAGCATACTCCAAGAATTATCTGAACCCAGTTTGGGTTGGACTTAATGCTACTTGGCATTGACCGGTCACTGTATTTCATTTATTTTTACAACAGCCACACTCTGCCAATAAAAGATCAAACAATTTTGGTTGCTGGGTTGAAGTTTTTAGAAGTACTTTATGTCCTTCTTGAATCTGCTCTCAGTTACAGCTCACTAAAGAGTCTGGCCAGTGGTAGTTCTATAAATACAAACATAAGCTGAAAAAGCTGCACAAATCTGAAGTTAAGTGATTTTCATTCCACTCTATCTTGTTCATGCAGTTTCCAGTTCTGAAAGTGGGTGGTTATGCAGAAGGAAAATAAAAATAAAAATCTGCTTTGTGTACTGTGTCCAATTTTCCCTTGGCCTTTCACAACAGAGAAACATACAATTACGTTGCACTTAAAAAGCACTCAGACCCAGTTTCCCATATGTACAAAGTGATGCATTTTTAGATAAACTACATTAAAATGAAGACTGACAAGCAGGAGATTGATTTGTGGTTTTATTTTCCATTACTGCTAGTTAGCTTTTTATTTACTTTTTTACTTCTACTTAAAAATAAACAAATACAGAGGACAAGAAGAGCTAAACAAACCATAAAACTTCTATGAGGGGAAAAAAAAAAAAAAATCTGGTGTTAAGCTTTTATCATCCTCTCATACCTGTTTTGCAGTATCATTTGTGTTGGATAGAAACCTGATATTCCAGTCATTCATAATCGTTAAAATCCCTTTGGTTATTCTAAGAACGTGGGGCTGCATGGTCAGTGCTTGGCATAATTCCAAGTTAAGCACAGTGAAAACGCTTGTAACAACCACAAGCCACCATAGTCTGAACTCAGCTGCTATAGCAGGTGTCCACTCAGTAAAAGTTTCACTGTCCTTTTTCTTAATTTCCCTCTGC
This sequence comes from Scytalopus superciliaris, assembly GCA_013400415.1. Taxonomy (NCBI): domain Eukaryota; kingdom Metazoa; phylum Chordata; class Aves; order Passeriformes; family Rhinocryptidae; genus Scytalopus; species Scytalopus superciliaris. Next base: position 161,244 of record VXBX01007373.1, read on the forward strand.
CCCCTCTTCCCCTGCCATTTAATTAACAGTCTGTATGTGAAAGCCTTTATATTTGAAAGCTACGTGAGCTTGTGGTCCCATGCAGTAGCTATTTGGAACAGCATTATTTTTCCTCATGTCCCATGTCCTGGAGGAATAATTCTTCCTTCTTTCCTTTTTATTCTGTGACTGTTCTTTCACCCTTTCCACTTACTCTCACGCTTCCCTGTATTAATTCTCTCAAAGCCTCTTGCTCAGTCACATGGTCTCTACCCTCTATATTTCTCTCATCCCTTTACCCTTAACATTCCTTGACCATCTTCTTGGTTGCAGCACTGCCTCCTCTCCTGCATGACCTTGACTCCTTACTTCCCTTGCTGCCCCACTTCCCCTTCTCCTTGTTTCCTACACCTTCTGCAACTCCTCCTCTTCATATTTTATGTTGAGGTTCACCTTCTTGTCCTTTCAACACCTGAAGCACAAGTAAATACTTGGCTTTGCATACCCTTCAAAACCAAGGTCTCTTCAGACTCTTCTGGAAGGATTACTTGCCTCATGGTGTAATGGGTAGCCACCTCTGCCAAAAACAGTCCCGGTCTGGTGACACAAGCTTGTACATAAAGTTCACTCAGACTGTGGCTCACAGCAGGCCCCTGTCACCAGCTGAAGGACAGTTACATTTGCTCTGACTTCATTTACCCTGCCATTTGTTCAAAAGCAACCTGACATAACAGAGTATTCATTAATGTTCCAAATATTAGCTAAAAATTGCTACATATTGTTTTGCCACAGTTTCACATTTTATCTTATTGAAGTAGATGATGGAAAGATCAGTGTATACAGACCATGGGTGGTTTAGAGATTCAAAGACACAAAGCCAAAGCCTGTACTAAAAATGTGAGCATAGTTGCTCAAGTGCTTTTTTAATTCATATATACAACCACTTCAATTGCACCTGCATAGCTGGTGAAATTCACATGTGCAGGATAAGAAAATAACAACAAAAAAACACTGGCTACCTCGTGTGTCCTTACCTCACTAATGGAGGGAACTTCCCCTCTACAGTAACTGCCTTTGGCTGAAGCAACTGTCTTCATTCTACCTTCATTCTGTCTACTTTACCTCTTCCACTTCATAACACTGCAAGAAAATCCTGACTACCAAATTCTGCCAAAAAATTATTTCTGAATTACAACTCAGTTTATAACCTAGATTTCCAACCAGTAATGTGCAGGTGTTACAAATATAGTTTGAAAAACATAGTGAGTACTACTGTCTGGTTTTGGTGATTTTCAGTCTTAGGACTTATATAAAGAAAGTCTTAAGCATATGGTAACTGTAAGGATTATGGTAACTGTAAGGATCTCTGACTGTAGTGCATTTAAATCAAACGATATCCTCATTAGCATCCAGGAAACAGAGCCTTCCTTTAATGTTCAACAATGCACCACACAGTGAAGGGAAAGTTATTATGTTCCTGATGAAAATGGTTTCTTTCACTTACTTATTTAGCTCAGTAAGCATACCAGGATAAATGAGAGAAAAATTAAAAATGTATGTGACAACTACACATGTCAAATGACACCAAGATCCTCAAGTTCTTTAATCCCATAATGCTCAGTAGCATTAATTATTCCCTCAATCAGTGTGGCAGTGTATCTAAATCCCAGTTATAATGTATTTAGTATTTTATTTTTTACCATTCCAGAATGCATTACAGAGCCTTATCAGGCCAACATAAATAAAGAAAATCTGGGCATGGAAGTTGTGATGCTGGACACATAAGTTGGTTGGATTAATTCATTGTTTTCTTTGGGTTTTGTTTTTNTTGGTTGGTTTGGTTTGGGGGGTTTTTTGCTTGTTTTTGGGGTTTTTTGTTGTGTTTTGGGTTTTGGGGTTCTTTTTTGCTTCTGCAATAAATCAATATTGGTTCTATGTGACAGGAAAAATTTGCACAGTATTTGAGGCAACACAATAAATTTAACTTGCAGGAATTTTACTGCATTTCTTTGGCCTTCAGTGATATCTGCTTACAATTTCAGTGGTCACAGAGCAAAAATTAGAACAAAACATGAAAACACTGCATAGACCATAATTCACATTCCTGTAAGTGGAGGACTTTCCAATAAAATCCAGACACTTGAGAGGTATGGAAACTGCTGTGGCTCAATAAAGTTGATTGAGTGCCCTCACCCCCTTCACATAATACTAGTTGGGGGCAGGGGAAGGGGGAGAGAGAAAGGAAATAAAAAAACAAACCAAAACGAAGCAAAACAAACCACCCTAAAGATAAAAAAAAGACTTAACTGTTCGTTGTCCAGATTTTATCTTCTGGAAATTCTCAGAAAGTCGGCAAATCTCATCATACTGCAAATAATTAAAGGCAGCACTAAATGTAGTGAATGAATTATGTACTAAACCAAAATAGAGTAGTTGATTGATTTGATATGTGACTGAAAGCGTCTCTTTTCTACAATCAATAACATAAACCTTTTCACTTTCTTACCTCTCCTGCAGCTCCCTAATATTGGCTCTCTGCTGGGTACTACACTGTTCTGGGAAAAGTTGCCCAATGTATTGTTCTGAGATTACTTTTTCTCTGGGACCTGGATTCTGCAAATAATTGCTAGCAATCTTAGTGCCAGACTGAAAGAAATTACCCTTCATGGAATTTAAGGAATTTCATTCAAATTGTTTTCATTATTAGATTCTTAATTTTCCTTTACATAACATTAGGAATTCTGCACCTAAAATTATTACAAATTTGCATGGCAAGGCTTTATGTTTTATGTTGAGGCATTGAGACAGAGAAGAATAACAAGGAAAAACTGCCTGAACATAATATCATACAAAAATCTTCAGTTGTACCCAAACTTTTGAAATTATTTGATACTGTTTTGCCATGGTGGTTATTTATTCTTCTGACAGCAAAACAAGGTAGCTGTGGATTGCAGAGGACAGGAGAGGAAAGGAGCCCTTCTGGAGACTGCAGCCTGCTGGAAGACAGAATGAACGTCAGCAGACAAATTAAAACAGACACTTGTATGGGCCAATCAAAAACTCATGGGAGAAAGCAACACAACCCTTTCCTGTGATGCTTGAACTGTGTCTATAAATGCCTTCTCTTGAATAACCACAAAAACGGATAAAGAAGGTGAAGAAATAGACAATTGGAGAAGATGGTAAGTGTTGGAAAATGAGGATTTAGTAAGTGATTTGTAGGGATGCAACTATTTGAGCTGTGCATCCTCACATAGATCAAACTACTGCTGGGAATGTGACTTTTGCTGTGTGTTGATGTTGCGAAAGGAAATCAGCCATGTCACTGGTTATGTATGCTCTCAACAAGTCTTGCTATCTGAAATCAAACAAACAAACAAGCAAGCAATTTTCAAGTCTGCCACTCACACTGGAGGAAAAATATTTTATCTTATAACAGCATTTTCTTATTCTGCTTAGTTATTCCAATACTTAGCTACAGTGAAAAATAAAATAATTACATTGGGTTTGACTTGGGTATAATTAATTTTCTTCACAGTGGCCAATAGGAGGCTGTGTTTTGAGTTTGTGTTGAACACAGGCATAATAACACAGACATGCTTTTGTTATTATTGAGCAGGACTCACACAGAGCTGAGGCCTTTTCTGCTTCTCCTACTGCCATACGGGCGAGAAGGTTGGTGGTGCATGGGAAACTGGGAGGAGACACAGTCACGACAACTGACCCCAACAGACCAAAGGGATTTTCCAGTCCACATGACATAATGCCCAGTATATAAAGTGTGAGGAAGAAAGAGGAAGTGGGGGGATATTTGGAGTGATGGCTTTTGTCTTCCTGAGTTGCTCTTAGGTGTGATGGGACCCTGCTCTTCTGGAGAGGCTGAACACCTGCCTTCCCATGGGAAGCAGTGAATTAATTCTTTGTTTGGCTTTGCTTGTGTGCATGGCTTTTGCTATTAAACTATCTTTGTCTCTACCCAGGAGTTTTTATGCTCCCAATTCTCTCCCTGATCCCACTGCTGGGGAGTGAGTGAGTGGTTGTGTAGGACTTGGTTGCTGGCTGGGGTGAATCCGTGACAGAAACCTAAACAACTTTTTCTGAAATCCCTGCTTTCAAGGTGAGCTAAAGAAGCAATGTTATGGCTTTGGTCAAGCTGAAATGTTAAGCTGCTGTCAGGGGGAGTTGTAAAATGTAGTGTTCCCATTTACCTCTCAACTTCAGAGAAAGAAGCATGCTGTGACATAGTGGACATTTTGATCTCTGAGAACTTTCTTCAAATTTCAGAAAATAAGCATGACCTCTTTGGATCTTTAAACTACAGTCTGGATAAAATGAAATGAACATGGAGTTGAATTTAATTTCTGATCTTTGTCCAGCTAATCTCAACATTTTAACCTTATCTCTGTAGTTGAGACATCTGAAGAAAAGTGTCTAGGGAAAGTTCCCAGGTGGTGACTCTGTGCTGGCACTTTGTGTGCCCTTTCAGTCATTTAGGTCTCACAGCTCAACTTACAGCAGAATATTATCTAGACTAGAGCTTCAATACAGTTTTCCACATTTGCTTTCTCCATTTCCTTCATCTGAAAGCCTGACATGTATTCTGTATGAAGTCTCCTTCACACTATCCATGTTGCTCTGCAAAGGAAAAAAGCATCATTATGCTGAGTTTCTAATGCCCACATACAGTTTCTGCTCATTCCTCAGTCTTGATTATGTACATTGCTATACATATTAGCACATGCTTCCCCAGTAGTAGGTGGCTGAGAAGATAATTTGTAGATTGTTCAGCGTTTATTTCCTTCTCTGATTGCTTTACTGACTTTAATGATCATTACTAATCAATAATACCACTGCTCTGAGGGATGCCAAAAATAGTTGGGATGCTTGGCACCTGACATAGGAGCTTCTTTGTCTGGGAGTGGGAGACTCCTTAGTGTGGAGCCAGCAAAAGACAAAATTCATTCCCTACCTTTGCAAGATAGCATTTTGTTTGCTATGAGCTGAAACGTGTTTCAAAGCAGAATTCACTTAGATCTGTCTTCTGATAGCATTGCTTTTACTTTCAACATTGAGTTCCTCTTGTTCTATTGTTGTCATCTCTCCTTGGACTTTACCTCTCTTCTTTTCAGTGTCTGTTGGTAGAACATGAGAGCTAACCCTGCATTTGTATTTATGGCTTGCATTTAATTGAAAGTTTTGGATGTTTGCAATGAGAAACTGAAAATTAAACAGCTGTGTCTTGACAGCTCTGGAAATGGTGCTCATTGAACTCCCAGAGCAATTCAGAAAACATCTCAGCTGAAGAACAAAACATGGCTTATGTGACTGTTATGGCAGTTCGAGGAAAGTACTAATACTATGAATGCTTTATATTATTTTGCATAACTGGCATCACAACCTTTGTTTAATATTCAGGTAAGATTAGACAGATAAAGAAGGAAGGCCAAGAGGGAGAAAAACTTAAGTAAGCCATAGTTAAGGCAGTCTAAAGGTCAAAATTGTAATATTAAATAAATCTTACATGCTTTTATAAACCTTAATTTATTGTCTACGTGCAACTGACATTTTAGCTTTGGGTTTAATACCAAGCACTTCAAAGTACTCTTGTAGAAGAATAGTCGATAACCCTCTTACACAGTATAATTGGAATTCTGCATGTTAGAACATTTGGTTTTTGAAAGATTTTTGTAAATGTTAATAGCTGTCTTTTAAAATGGTGTAAGTGTGAAATGCTATGAAAAGCAAAGGTTTAAATGTCACCATGTCTATAATTTTCATATTGTAAAAACGAAGTAAGTTTTTACAATATGAAAAACCTAAAGGCCTGCTGCAAGTTTGAAGATATAAGCTAGCTCATTATTAGTTTTTTGAAACTGATATGACTGACATATTTTGTAAAACTGTATGCATTTTAAGCTAAAATATATAGTTGAACATTTAATTGTCTGGAAATACTACTATTACAAAGTCTTCCTAAATACTAGTATTCATGATCTTAGTATCGCAATAAAAGGACTTATCTGAAAAGCCTCCTAAAGTGTCATCAGAAGTATTTTCCTTGTATAGACCCACTGGCACTGAGATAGAAAAACTACTCATACTTCTCTTGGTTGAGCATTATGATTTGCACTTACTAATAGGATGTTCTGGAACATCAGTAGGACAGCTTGCATTACTTTTTGGGAGAGAGGTTTTGTCTAACTGGAATGGAAAGCACAGATGTTTTAAAGTAAAGTGTGCAGAGCTTTTCTGTTCCATTGAGTGAAGAATGGTGCCATGATTTTTGGATTACTGAAACTTAAAAAACTGGTTTCTATAGCCTAGTCCTCTGCATTCTTCGTTAATAAAGTCAATAGCACAGTAATGAACATGTCACAAAAAAGAAAGAACAATAATTTATTATTTATTTATCCTGCTATATTTCAACATATATTAACAATAAAGAGGTAGCTCAAGACAGCCACAGTCTCAGAACTTCTTTGAATGTTATCAAAGGTATCTTCCTTCCAGCCTGCCTAAATCAAAAGGACAATAGCATTTAGGAAAACAAAAAAAAAACCCAACACATTATAAAGAGCAGGTAACATAAGCAGAAATCACACCAAAAATGCTTTCTCCTCTCATGTGGGTTTTGGGAAAAGCAATCTTTTCCTCACATACAGTAATAATAAGGATTTACTTTAAGCAAAAAAAGATAATACAATATTTGTGAGATAAAAGAGGATATTCTCTAAAGTGTCATTGTAAAGTCTGTGATTTCTGATTCCCTAAGCTGATTTCTTTAAGCACTGAACTTATTTGCAACGTGTTTTTGAAAAGAGTACATCAAGGGTTTCCACAATTTTAGTACTCCTATGTCCATCCAGGAAAAAAAAAATAATAGGGACAGAGAGCACATTCTATAATAATCAGCTACAGTGTAGGGGATGGGAGCCCATCTATCAGGAAGGCGTCTCACAACTGGTAGTTCACAGACTTATTGTAGCAGGAAAACTTCTGTAACTTGAGTTGTTTGAGGTTGTTACGTACCTCCAGATCAGAAAAGGAATGTGACACGTTGCACTGATTTTTATCATAGTGTGCATCTGAGGCCTGGAAAAATCTGGGAATGGGGGCTGGCAGGGAGCAAAAGAAGAGAGAACATGTCGACCTGCATGTAAGGAATGTCACCATGCAGGGATGGACAAAAAAGGATGTCCTACAAGACTTGAATTAGGACAGTGTCATAAGATCTACACGTTACATTGGAAGAGTGGGCTTACTGGTATTCTTGTTCACTGTTTCTTACAGCTGTCTGCCATTTTACTTCTATGCAATACAAGAGTCTGGATCTATTCTTGTGCAAGAAATACATTATTTCTCTCATTGTCCTAGAAATCAGCAAGATATAATACATGGAGAGCTGCTCTAGAAAAGTGAAACTCCATCAGAGAGAAACTGAAGCATGGTTATATTAATTCAGCTTTTATAACAGCTACTGCCTAGCCAAAAAGCAACAGTTTTGTTTTTCCATCAAAGAGTGTTTAGAGCACCATGACTCTTGGTTATTACTATATATATATAGATAGATATATATATAATTGTAAAAGGGACTTAAGGTATATTCATTTATGATACACAGACTTTTTAAATTATCCTATTCTGTACTTATATAATCATTCTAGCTACTTACATCATTTGAAAATATTATAATACACGTCCTGGAAGCTTAAGACACTGACCTTATATAATGGCCCATTTTCTCCCGTAAGAAGAGATTTTTTTATAAATTATAGAGGCAATATAAAAGACAGTTGCTAGCACTAAGTTTCTTATTTACAATAACAATGGAAACCTCTATCATATGTAGAATCCAGTAGGCTAATATGCACATGAAAAAAAATGCTAGTTAAAGTATATTATGTTAGAAAAGGACATTTGTTCATTTCACATCCTGACTGATGCATGATTTTACGATGGCATTTCTCAGTCTTTGCATTTTCCTTTCTTTTCTCCAGCTTCCATCTTTTCAGTCAAAGGAAATCATCAAGTGACCTTGAAATCTACACGGGTATTTTCCTGGCAGAGAAAGAAGCTCACTTTTCTCATTTGCAAAAATGAATAACAATTTGATCATTCTTAAAACTTCTAAAAGGTTAATTATGCTCTCTCCATGAGCACTGAATAAAAACCTGCTTTATCTCTGCCCAAATGAAACCCACAGGGCTCTCATTCTTTCTAACTCTGCCTGGAGACGAAATCCTGCAAGCTGTCAATTAACTCCTATCAGCTCATAGATCTGTGTGAGCTGCAGATGATTTTTTCATCCAAAAACTATGACAGTTCTCATTTGCCAGAGCTGTTGGGTGAGTTAAAAAAATTCACAGCAGGAAAGTGTTATCTGGGTTTGGGCTTGCTGGAGAGAAAAAGAAAGTGAGAAACCACGAGGCAGAAAGGTCCTAGGTTAGAGAGAGTTCAATTCCAGCTCTGAGATTTCTGTCTGGTTGCAAAACCCCACTTGAACTCGAATTGCATGTTTTAAACAATAACAGAAACTGAACGTGGACATGTACCACAGAGATGTGTCCTTGAGTGTTTGGGTTTGCTTTTTTTGTATTGCTGCATAATAACAGTCATTTGCAGACATGATACTGGCAAAGGACCTAATTAGTAGAACTTGACCTCAATGTCGAGTATTTAGCATGCTGATATTACTTCCAGATTGAAAATTGGCCTTTTAATTTGGAAGTCAGAATAGTAATCTGAAAGGGAAAGAGTGCAAAACCATAAGAGTATTGTTTCATTTACCTCACAGATGAATGTTGTTTCCAAATGAATAGAGGAAGTAAAAAATTGCACTGAGCATTTGGTGGTCACAGTATATCTCCCCACTTATTTTATTTTTGTATACTGTAGGGTCAATTCTTGAAGAGCCAGCTACAATAACTTGCAACAAAGCCATAGAAATTGGTTCTGGTGGTTCTGTATGTGTTAGAAACTTGAGTTAAAGTAATTAATTTTAGGTCTATTATAAATTGATAGTGTTACAACTAGCACATGCATTGAACTGGAAATCTGGGTTGTGCTTATGGCCCTCCTTTGACCTTTGGAAAACTCTTCATTCCTCTTCTGTGATATTACTGGGTTAGCTGTAAATATCAATGCCTGCTCTCGTAGACAGACAAAATAACAGCTCAGTGTATGTCAACATCCACTGCTAGACACTTACATAATTCAATTTGCAACTGAAACGAAATGAAAATTACTAATCTTTACTGAAAACAAACAAAAAAAAAATTTTGATCCATCTATTTCATTCTCAACTTCTATAAATTTAAAATGCAAGCACTTTGGGACAGGCACAATGAGACCTGATCTTGGAAGTTTTTGCTCAAAAGAATATAGTTGTAAATGCATTATTCTTCAGTTGTGAAAACAAGAGATAATTTAAAAAATAAATTAGTCCTGATATAGCTCCACATTTATATTACTTGAGTTGCCATAATATTTTTCCTTTCATCTTTCTTTTCCTAACACTTCCTGATGTGATGAAGCTGTCACCAAGTAAAGCATTCTCAGCATTATTCAGTTGACTGAGCTCAGCACAGGGCAGGATGCATGTTCCACCAGAAGTATCTGAGTTGTAATAAAATTTTACTCTGACAGTACTAAAGTCCCATTGTTACTAAACATACCAGGATTTCATATCAGATCAATTAGCACTAATAAATGAGAGATTCCTGGGCAGTCTGCAATTTTGTAATTGTAGACTCAATTGGTTAATAGAAAGGGGAAATCAATATTTAAACAAATAAAAGCTAAAGGGTAACTATATTGAGAATAACTTTTTAAAGCACAAATGTACCTGGAGAGCTGTTTGAAAATGTGGGACCTGATTTTGGGGAAGTTACATGATTCCATTTTAGCCTTGCAGTTTATCTTAAAAAATGATTAGTGTAAGTACTCTGATTTTTTGGCAGTAATATAATTATCAATGTGGAATTAAGTGATAGGTGTTTTATTTTTGACAAATTTATGAAACAGACTACAATATGGTGTATGAGGTTTTATCTCCTTCTCATGAGGCAGCATTACAAACCAACCATCATGTGATATATGTTGTTTATATGGCAGTATTCTTGCACTTCTTTGAAAAGATCTAATGAAGGTTGTAAATTCACAATTATTTAATTACATTTTAAATGCATCAAGAACCTTTACTGAAAAGATTTCAGCATCTTAGTTAAGATATCAATACTACAAAATGCAGAGAGAAATGGAAAACTACTAAGCAGTAAGCAGTTTAAATGGCTGAAATACATGTGAAATATCCAAGTATTGTTTGATTTCACTTTCAGGTTCTAAAAAGTAACCACAGAAATTATCATCTTAACATTCTGTGTAGCAACAAATATTTTTAAATTTTCAGAAAAAGCCCTGGAGAATACAGCTGAGAGCACAATGACATTGAAGAAAGTTTCAGTGTTAGAATAAATCTTAGAAACTGATGTAAAACCTCTGAGCACCTAGTAAACTATAAGGTATTTTTATTTGTTCACCTATTAGTCTGTGTATGAAGCAATACCCTTGCTTTTCATCTGCTCCTTTCTAGAAGATTTTGTGTTTTCCTTTCTAGTCTTTGGTCATCCTTCTTTTCTGTTCCTTTCTATCACAGTTTCTCCACCTGCAATATACTTGTTTCTGGCTACTTTCTTTGAGTTAAGAATAGCTTATTTTTCATCTAAAGTAAGCAAACTTCAGAAGGATGAGTATTTTTTTTTTATTAATGCACTAGTAAAGTGATAGGAAAAAAATAGAGTAATACAGAAAAAACATCAATTACTTCTAAGAGATAAATGTTTCTGTTTCATCTGCCAGAGGTACATGGCTTATCAATACGCTATATGTAGCTCATTCATTAATGGTGTGATTTGAGGTTCCACCAAGTAAACAAAATCAAAGATAGCATGATCAGGACAGTATAGTCAACCAAAATAGGTGGCTTTTTTTCTGTCTGGGGACAAATGGACTGGCTGAGTTTCCAAATGGTTCATGAGAGTCTCAACAGGACAGTTCATGCCATGGATTAAACTGTGTCCTTCAAGAGAAGGCCTGACCTCTGCCAGATATTGTAAATGTCAAAAGGAAAGAATGTGTACAGGGAACAAGGGAGCTGTTATTGTGTGGAGACTAATATTCCTTGCCGTGTTACAGGTCTAACAATTCTCATTACAGATGAGCCAGTGACTTTCTGGAGTTCTCAATGTGCTTTGCATGGGCAGAAAGACATCAGCAGCCCATATCTGGGAATGGCAGCTCCACTTCCCTTGTCAACCGTGTCCCCCCTTTACTTCCATTTAGTCACTAGACTTGCAGGTAGGTCTAGCAGTCATTTCCAGGCACTGCTAGTACATTTCTTCAGGATTAAATGCAGTCGGAGCTTTTAGGCAAAGAAAATTTGAAAAGCCCTTGCCAGACAAAGGTAGTGTCAATTTACTATATTTCATGTCCTGTGAAATCAGCATTTGCACCTGCTTTTACTTGAAAGGTGGGGCAGAATTTGGAAAAAACAGCTTACAGTCAAAGTTTGCTGTAACAGGAGATGCAGTGCATCTGAAAGCCCTGCACTTGTATGCACCTGCCAGAAGCAAACACGGACTTGTATGAGCAAGTTTCAAATGATTAACAACATTTATCAGTTCAGTGCTCTTAGCTATGTGCCGGTGTGAAAGCACCCTTTATGCAGAGTTCAAAAATGCTGGTGTATATGCAAGTTTTGTTTCTAATTTGCATATCTTATTTTTTTAAATGCAAACTAGGAACATATGAACCCCAAGAACATTTTTGCAAGTGCTCATAAACAGAGTATTGGTAAGTACACTCAGCATGTCTGTCAATGACAAGCTTTTTTTCTCATTTTTCTTTTTTTTTTTTTTTCTGTTTGTGGGGGGTTTTTTATTTTATTTGTTTTGGTTTGGGTTTTTTTTATTTGTTTGCGTTTGCTTTTGTTTTTTTATCTAAGGACACTGATTTCCATGTGATTTATGTAGCAGTCCATGTTTCTAATAACTAGCTATATTTGTGGAGTTACAGATGTAATCATCTTGGTATTCACATCACCTTTCTAACCAGTTCACGTTATAACCAGGATAAAAATTCCCTCTGATATCAAGATCAGGAGCACTTTATTTTTTAAAGCAATGTTAAATACTGCTGTTCACTGACATTGTTTCCCAAACACCAGCGATTGTTCACTGACCTAGATGTGAACTTGTTTTTTTTCTGTCTGTTTATAGACACCCTTTCTCTATTGTGCTTATCTACCCTACTCAGAGACTTGTTCAACTTGCTGAGAAGTTGTGATGGACCAAATTAGAAAGTCTGTGAAAACTGTTTATAGCTGAGTATGTCAGAACAAGTATTAAAAAAGGGCACAAAATTAATATTTACATAGATCAGGGACCTCTACTTTACATTCATGCTCTGCCACTACTCAGCTGTAGGAAAGAGGAATAGGACTTGGAAAAGGAAAAAAACAGCTCACTTAGTAATCCCTAGACAAAAAGAATGAAAGCCATTCCCTACAACTCAGTACATCAATGTGACAAGGCAATGCACCAAGTTCACAAAATTCAAGATCTTTTCCAAATGCCTATCCATAATTGTGAGAAAGGTTCACTCTTGCAGGACACAGAGACCTTTTGCCTCATAAAAAAAATCCTTTTCTTTCCTTTCTTTTTTTCTTTTTGCAAATTGACAAGCCTGTGAAATCTGTAAAGGAAACAGAAACAAAATAGAAAGAGAGGAATTCCTATCGCCAGTCTGCTTCAGATGTAATGATTATGACTATAATCAACGATGACTTTTCACAGCACAGCATTTTTGAGCACAATTGGGTTCTACACAAACTTGCTCTTATACACATAACAGTATTAATGTGTCACAGCAAAGCTGTGTGATGTTTCAGCCTTCAGTTCCAGTTGTGTTTGCAAGAGTCTCAGCACCAAAAAAAAGTTAGGTATACAATGATATCAAAGAATCGCTGATTTCCGTAGTTACTTTGCCTGTACAAATGAGCGCATCAGGTTTTTGCTCTATTATTCATTTCATGTACATTCACAATAATTAGAAAAAAAAAAAACCTTAAAGCTCTCAGGCTA
>VXBX01007373.1:179262-204934 GCA_013400415.1 Scytalopus superciliaris
TTTCTGTTTCAGCCTTCTAGACTATAGAATCAAGAACATAAACATCAGAACTAGTAGATAACACGTGAACCAGAGATCTTCCCTGAAGTCTGAGAAACATTTATCTCTCATGGTTGTCCATTCTCATCTCTGCTCTGTGATATTACAGCTTTATGCATTTTTAAAGAAAAGATTGAAAGTTAAAGTGCCTAAGATAATTAAGTCTGCTGTAATTTTCAGACTTTTCTTGTATTGAAAATTAAAAAGTTAACAAGATTTTGGAAGGCTAAAGGGCTAGAGATAAGGTCAAGCCCAATGTTAATGTAACATTTCTTTGTTCTTCTGGTCTCAATATATTAAACATTAATATGGCATGGACCAAAAGACCTGAAAAAAAATTGTATTCTCACTGTCAAATACTATATATAGCAGTAACAGGCAAAAACAAACAAATAAAAAATCCAACCAAACAAACAAAAAGAAACAACAAAAAAACCCCAGACCAACATAGAAATATAAAATGTTGACCTAACAATTTCTCTTTCCTTTCTAGACATTCACTAGTATATTACTCCACGTCCACCATAGAGGAGCCCTTAGATAATGAACTGTGTACTCATTTAATATCCTGACATTTAGATCATATGATTTTTAGCTTGAGTTATCATGAGGTTCATATTTGGAAAACCGTTGTAGTGTTTCCCTTGGCCAAAATTCACTATTATTGTTGCCTATATGTTTAAGACATTTATCTAATAGGTTATGGAGAGTGTTTCACCATAACTGCCTTGGTAGGACAGGGTGTTTTTTGGTTTTGGGTTTTTTTTAAGTCACTGAATATCTAACTTGTAGGTCTGACACATCCTATTGCACTAGGCTACATTTGAATATCCTCCAAACCACATATGTATGCATTCCTGCAACTCTGAAGTTCTGGGTAGTGTAGCACATAGCCTGCTACAGTCCTGGACACCTCAGTTCCATCTTTCTCTATACTGTGCAAACTACTGGTTGAACAATCATTTTTTCATGACACATTATTATTATTTCCTCTGTGGTATATGGATTCTTGATTTGCCTGGGATTATAAATTAAGTACAAACAGTATTATTGCAAGTACTTTTCATTTTACAAGCTTGATCCTTGAATAGAGTACCAGAGGTAGTCTATTTTTACCCATGCCCACAATACTTTCTAGCAATTTCACAAGGTATCTCTAATAGAACAGTCAACCAAAAACGATGCAGAGGAAAACACTGTCTTGTAGTACCAGGTAGCTATAACACACTTCTAACAAGTGCTAATTCTCAGACCAGATGGCAACCACGAAGCTGCTGAACCAGTTGGAAACAGGGTTTGTCAGGAAGTCAGTTGCCACCACTAAAAAACATGCTAGCTAATGTCTAATAGCTGGGCCCTGAGAAAAACAGAGGACCTACAACTCCTGGCGTCAAGTGGCACTAATGTATCAAAAACCTTCCTTAAATTTCCTACGCAAAATCTCAGTTTAGAAGGTATGTTTAAAATTATATCTTCATGCTTAAGTACTCTCAAAATCTTTTGCACTAAAGTCAGCAAAATCTATTGCATGACATAACAAATTGAGAGCATTTGATCACAGAGCTATTGCACAGGATTTTCACGAGAATGAATATGTGCAAAGAAACACATAGTCTTGATGCATTTGTTCTGCTTTCCAATTTCCTGAGATATTTCTGACATTAAAGACCTTATGATTAAATAAACATGATGTCTATGGATAAAGATGCATATGTATCTGTATCATGTGTATGTATACATATACGCATACATACCTATATACATAATTTATATACTTAAATAGATATGTAGCTTCTTTCTGTTATCCAGGTACTAATCCTGTATGTAACAAAAGACTCCCAGCAAAGCACTGCAAGAATAGTTTTCTCAGAAAAAAGTATGCATATCCCAGAACCATCTCTTCCTGAGAGTAGGAACTGTAAAATTCCATATATGATGTGGTGCTTTTGCTGTTATTTACCTATGTTATTTCAAGGTCTACAAAGCCATTGTACTGTCCACTCTTCTTTATGGCTCTGAATCCTGGGTTATCTATCGTCACCACCTGCGGCTCCTCGAGCGCTTCCATCAGCGCTGCCTCCGGACAATACTAAACATCCACTGGACAGACTACGTGACTAATGTGTCTGTTTTGGAGCAGGCAGAGGTCACCAGCATTGAGGCCATGCTGCTGAGAATGCAGCTGTGCTGGGCAGGGCACGTCTCCAGGATGGAGGATCACCGCCTCCCTAAGATTGTGCTCTATGGTGAGCTTGCCACCGGCTGCCGCAAGAGAGGAGCCACAGAGAGGAGATACAAGGACTCCCTCAAACAACACCTCAGCCTTGGCCATACTGACCACCATCAATGGTCCGCTCTGGCCTCCAATCGGGAGGCATGGAGGCACACCATCTATAACGCTGCTGCTTCCTTTGAGAGAGCACGCAGGATCAGTCTGGAAGAAAAAAGACAGCACAGAAAGAACCGTGCCTCGCCAGTACAGCCTGTGGAGACTTTCCACTGTGCCTTTTGCGACCGGACTTGCCTATCGCGCATTGGCCTTTTTAGCCACCAGTGCGCTTGTAGCAAACGTGGGTAGAGCCCTTCTCAAATCTTCGTTCGTGAAGCCCAGTCATGACCTATGTTATCAATGTTATTTCAAGGATAAAAAATACGTGCTTTTATTCAGATTTGAGCAGTGCCATTGAAGGTGACAGTTTATTTGAAGGTTAAGAAGAACAGAAAACTTTTTATAAGCACATTCCCTTTCAATATGGAGCACACTTATAACTTTTACATCCAAGTACAGTCAACTGACAATTCAGAAGCAACTAGTAATAAAAGCTGATTATCATATGGTTTGCATCATGTCTCTGTGTGCTTTAAATCTCATAACTTCTTTCAGTAAAATCAGTCTTTGGGTCTAATCTCTCCCGTGTGAGTAATGCTGTAAGATTGCCTTCAATACAGAGAAAATGAGAAATTGTTTAAGTAAAGGTAGAGAGTGTATAAATCATAAACCACTTTCTCAGATAAAGGCCATTAAGTAGGTCTGTGTACAAATTTGACACTTTGTTTCCTTGCCTTTGACAGCCGTTTAGAAAGGCTTAAATATACAAGATCTAACTAAAGCTTTCAAAAATTCATCACGGAATATTTGTTAACCTTGCTCTCTGTGATAGCTGTAGAACAAAGATAATACTTTTCAAATGGAGATAAATTACTGTCTTTCTAAAGATTATCACCAGTCTCAATTGAGTTTGCTCCTACAGCTGAACGGTCAGTGACCTTGTTACCCGCACAACAAACATACCTGCTCCCTTACGTTTATAGGGAGTAGGTTTACTTTAACCAGGCTGCTGAGAACAAGTCCACAGGTTTGTTATAAGTTAGGGAATTCAGCTGGCTGAAGGGCAATTTTTCACTTACTTAAATACCATAATATGTGAGCCTTGGTTAAATTTCAAATGGAACTTGTGTATACTGATGAACTGTTCCAAAGACACGCTGAATGCACAGCAGATGTAACTCAGCATGGCACTGGAGATTTCCAGGGTGCTGTACCACACCTACTCCTGCTTCAGCTGAGAGGCTGCCCAGGCAGCTGGCTGCCCTTTCCTTCAACAAGAAGGAGCTCTGAACAGATAGTGAGGGTTACCATGTAGCTATGTGCCTTTTCCAAGGACCTCTCTTAATTTTGTTTTATTTCAGCTAAGAGTACTCCCACACCTCCTTATTTGACATAAACAGTTCAGCATCCATTTTTCATACATGTTGGCTTGACAGGAACTGAACTGTGAATTGGCACTCAAGCCAGTTATGCGCTAGCCCTCATTCTTTGTAGAGGTGTTGGGGTGGAGCTTTATTATCCCCTAATGGCATTAATTCCTGTACTATATGACTTTAGGACTGTCCATACCAACCCAAGTTCAGCAGAATCAGATTAAACATCACGGCTTTAATATGCAGTTTTTGCACAGAGAGCACTTTTCTTTCTTTTCCCCCCTATTAACAACATGACCTTTATTGGAATCAGCACCTCTTGATGTTGCACAATGGCACAGCATGGTAAAAGATGAAGCTGGGGTGAAGGAGCCTCTCTGTCTTCTCTGAAGCAGACTGTGCACTGGTGGGCAGAGCTGTCTGAGCACAGTTCAGAGTAAGTCCTGACATGAAAGTTAAGCCAAGGCCACTGTAAGATAAAGCATTTGGCATTACAGCTGGTATATAGATTGGAGCTGTGAGACTTTCTCTGCTTTCTTCTCCTGTCTTTTTAGTTTAATAGCTATTGGGTTTACTGAGTACTTTTTTCATACCTTCTGGGGAAAAAAAAAAAGGTCCATTGTGAATGTTGCTGAGTGCTTCAATGCATCAATGGCAGTGGAGGTCACCCAGCACCACACAGAATCAGACCATTAGCAAAGACATCCTCAAAAGCTGGGGGGGGGGGGGAACCAACAAAAACTTTTTTGTACGTTTTTGAAAATTGTAACTGAGGAAATGGCAGTATTTTACTCATCTTAGAATTTGGAAAGGTTTCAAGGCCAATAATAATAATAATACAATTTAACTATTGACACATAGCCTAATGACAAACCTTCAAAAAACCCCTGCAAAATGGTATTTTTTATGTTTGACATTCCTCTGTCCTTTCATGTCTGATTATTCTTCCCCTTCTCACGGTTTCTTCTGCTTTTCTGATTACTATACTGTCCCTGCAACTTTTCCTTATGCATTTCTACAGAGGGCTTTGGATAAAAGAAATAAAAAATCCTTTGAGGCCTTTCACTCATTTACCCACACTACTGCTGCACAAGTTGATTATCCCAGGAAACAGTTAATGGTGCTAAGTTTTTTTATACACTACAGCAAACTCCAGGATTTGACTGTTGCTTTTGTAAGTGAGCTCATGTGATTTTATTTTTTCAGGGCAGAGGAAAGATTCTGTTTTAATCATACGGCTAGGAACTGAGCTTCATTTTCTAAGAAAACAGCACATGAGACTTCCTTCACAAAAACAACAGTAAAACCTTAGATTCACAGGGTGGGTTTTTTTGTGGGTTTGACACAAAATTATTTTGCATAACCTCAAAATTATGCTTACAAGGCACAAATATGACAAAGCTAAGCAGATTCTAGTATTTATCTTTTTTTAGCTACGCCATTGGGTCAGCTGAGCTCTGCTTTATGGAGAAATAGCTATGAATCTCTGAATCCTCCTTCCCTTGCTTGATCTGTAAAACAGCCCAGGGCCCTTGGCAGGACTGCTGTACTTATGGGGGTCACTGTTGCTTGACTTTGGTTTGTAATTACAAGCAAACCCCATTAAGCTCTCTGAGTCTGAGGATTACACTGTATTGCATGGCACAACTTCATGCCACCAAGGCAGACAGAGCCACGCCATCAATCACAGGACAACCTGTTCAGCTGCCCTATTCCCAAGGGCACAAATCACTCATCTGCAAAACTTTGACTCAGGAACCATAGTGAAGTCTCACACTCCAGCAGCCCACAAGTAGTGTTTCTTTTACATGTCCTCTTAGGACAGTGCCACATCTCTGATGTACTACTTGAGGAGTACAGAGTTGTCTTAACGCGGGACTTCTGAGAGCATCTTTGTTGCAGACTTCAGCTTGCAGATTCAGTCTGATGGGGCATATTAACACTCACATAAGACTGTGCAAATAGAAGCTTGCAGACTGGCTAGCTAGGCCTGCAAATGCAAATTTTGCATGTATCTGCAGGTGTATACATATTTTTGGTATGCATCCATATCAGACCAGGTGCTCTGACTGTTCTTTTAAATTTACACACAAAAGTCTTGAGGAAGTATTACAATTAATTTTACAGAATAAAAAAGCTGAGTGTTTTCAATTTTCAGCTGAAACCCTCAGTTTGAAGAGAGACCTCACATTAACAAAGAACTGCTAAAGAATATTTTGTTTTCTTTGAAGAGATGACTCTGAGATCTTCATCAGACTACCTCTGGGCACTCTTACAGCACACTATTGAATACTAGTGGATAAACTACATAGGGAGCCAAAAGAAATTCTGAAATTTTGCTTAATGCTTGGGCTTTTATTACATTGCACATCTATTGCTTGTAACATCTAAGTTTCTTCAGGTTTCCAACCTGTATGTTCTCTTAATCGGTAACTATAACTTTGCTGTTGTTCTGCATTGCCATATAAGAAATTAAAATGGTTGAGACTAGAATTGTTTTTGATCTCCTTTGCTCTTTTCCCGTAATTCATTCTCCCAATTTTCTACATTAAAGGCTTGTTAACTTGCTAAGTGTTTGGGGGCAGGTCATATTCATGGAGGGTAGATGTCAGTGCTTTGCTATTGCCTGTAATCAAAAATTAGCAGGTGATGACCCAGTTTTCAAGTTCCTGCCACCTTCTGGACAAGAACTTCCACCATCAAACACAGGCTGAGCACTTTGATTGTTTTAAAGAGTCCGAAATATGTTGCATATGTAAGCACATGTGTTCTCTGAAAAAAGGCTGAGCATGTGAATTTGATATGTGCAGGTGGGGAGTTATGCAATTGTCAGGAGGCAACTGCATGCAGCAAGACCAATCCACTCTCAGTTGTAGCAACTCGCAACAGGTTACACAAGCTGCCGCATGCAAGGTTTTTCTGCATGATTGCACATTTGACCTTTCAAATTCAAGCCTGAAATATCAGTGATAAATATTTTTGTTTGTTATACAACTCTAGCAGTGTAATTGTTTTTACTCTTACTCTTTGTTTTTATTATTACTCTGTGGTTAACCCCAGGATTCTAGAGGAACTCTTGCTTGTTGTGTTACACATTAATTTGCTTATTGTGCACATTTTTCCTTTTTTGTGACTCAAAAACAAGGCACTGTGAATCTGTTGCAGTAGCCACAGTTAAGAAAAATTCTGTGACTCCACAGAGTTGTTTGTACACAGTAGAGCGGGACAAAACTGGTTTGCAGAGGATTTTCTCTCACAAGAAAGCATTCTTTTAAAGGAGCATTCTTTAAACCTGGACTATAATCTGTCCCATGAAGAGTGCTTGGTTGTTTGCCTGTTTGTTGGTTTATTTTGCTTCATTGTTTGCTGACTTCTTTAACTATTCATGTCTTGTATGGGCCATTCACTTAACAGTTGGACTCAATGATCCTTGTAGGTCCCCTCCATATCAGAATATTCTGTGATTCTGTGATTCCTTAACTGTGTGTCTTTTGCTACCTGACCAGGAAAAATCTCCCCTTCTTGTTGGGAGAATGGGAAAAAAACCCTTTCCTCCATTGATCTGTTGGAGGAGAGAAGAGAGATTAGCTGTGGAAGGCAGCACAGATCAGTGACTGCCTGAGCTCTGAGAACTCTTTGCTGTGTTTGTATGGACTCTTGCTATGTTAAGGACTGTTTGCAGTTTGAAATCTGTACAAAGTTTGAGGATTTTATTATTCTATATGTTTTCCCTTTATTTCACTGTGTGTCCCTGCTGGAAGCTTCTATGTAACCCATCTGTGATTGGTCCCTGCTTGCAGCAGGGTAGCATTCCCTAATATGGTATCACCTGGCTCTCTGTTCCAGTTTTGAAGAATCTTGCCTTGTATGGCTGGGTCTGCCCCAGACCCTTCCCAAAAACCTTCCCAGGGTGCTCTTGGGGTCAGGACTCAGCCCGCCAACCCTATTTAAGTTGTAGCATTTTGAATAAAGCTCTCTTCCTCATGCTTGCCTCGGCAGCACCAACCTCGCTCCCGGGAGTGTGTCCCTTTCTTTCTCTTCCTCCCCCACCTTCCCCTCAGGGCTACATTGATGTTTTCACACCAGAACATCTGGACAATGCTAGTTTTTGTGTAGCATTCAAATAATTGAATTAATAGTGAGCTGGAACTGGTAGGAAGTTATGTAGAATTATTATAGATAAATCCTAGAACTTGGAAAATATTATTATGAGTTATTTTAGGCCTTTCACAGGCCTTCCAAAAGTCTGTAAAGCAAAATGTGATTCACTCGCTAAATTTGTGGCAAAATTTGAATATTTTTTCAGAGTTCTTTTATTGATGATTTCACCTGAAAGCACCAAAAAATAAAATGGTTGTATCATTATACTCAAGGACAGGTCCTCAACTGCTATAAACACATCTAGCTAGATACAATTTTACATGAAAACATACCTTCGACATTCTCTGAATCCTTGCAAGGGCAAATGGTAAATCATTCCGCTCACTAGCCAATAACATCAATTTACATCTATAATACAAGAATTTCTGTATGAGTTTCAGCATGAACAGTTTATAACAAATGCTGATTGGTCATATTATAAAAAACCTCCATGTGCTCACCCAAATACAGTTGTTCTTGAGAAATTATCACCAGGGCTTCCTCTCTTCCACCAGTGTCAGGAGTATTCACCTATAGCTGCATATGCTTACATGCAACTATTTTAAATGTTGTATTCATCTAATACCCAAGAAAACTTGTCTCCTACTTCTGTGTTACCACAGTATCATATTGCAATTGTTTTAACACACTTCCTAAATGAAATATACAATTTGGTATCTATGGCTACTACACTAAGATCAACAGCTCAAGCATTTTATCAGCAAAGTGACACTGGAGTACAAGTGGAATCTAATCCCCCAAAACTGGCAGAGTGTAAAGGCAGTATTCCTTCTTATGTGTCATGCTATTTTTCTACCAAAAGTGCCTAAACCAGAATATTGGACTTCAATGGGTAAGTTTTAAGGACCTGTTTAATCAGGCAGAACCTATTTCACTTGTTAATTTGGTAAGAAATGTAGAGAAAATAGCCTCCTAATGCTAAGTGCTTTCATTCAGGTGTTTTTTCAAATTTTATCCTGACACCTCTTCCCCAGGTTACAAGAAGCCAGATGATCTGAACAACTCTAGCCCCAGCAGAGAGCTTTAAATTACCTGGGGTCCTTGAGAAGGATCTTTGAGGCCTGCATGGTATGCCTTTGGAGTGACTTGGGCATGTCCCAAAAGGGAAAGCAGCCAACACATGTAGCACTGATGTTCCATCCTAGCAGGCCAGTGTCATTGCAGCCTTGTTCTGAATCTCTAGACTGAAATATCCTCCTCCAGAAGGCTATCCGAAATCTTTCCTTTGAAGATTATTTCTCTATCCTTCAAATACATCTAGAAAGTATAAATCTTGCCTACTAAACTTCTTGCCAGATGACACTCTAGCCAGAGGGAAATTAAATCATCACCTCCCTCTTCTTTTCCCCCACCAAAATCACCAAATGTTAGGGCATTCATGGTCTGAGGTACTCATGAGTGTTTTTGCTGCAGCTATTTTATTTAAAAGAAAATAATATAAGATTAGCAGGATCACAGAGTGGAAGCAGACTGTCTAAAATTTTTTCTGATTCCTGCTTCAGGCTGTACATACGTGCAAAGCTGGACATGATGCATCTTGTTAAACTGACAATTATTGTTATATTAATCCACAAAGGTAGAGTTAGAGTACTGTGGGACTACGTAAGTGCATGAAATACTGACTTGAAAATGGAGAAACATAAACAGGCAAAGCTAGATACAAACCAATGAAAGTACTATGGAGCACCAGAAAACATTTATTCAGAAAGAAAGGAGGACAAAAGAAAAGTAGAAAATTGAAGAGAACACAGAAAAGCAAAGCTATAAAGGCTAAAACCTGAAAACAGTAAGAAAAGAGCTAAAGAGAACAGAAGGGCAATAAAAACATTTATGAAAAATTATGAGGCCATCAGTGATTCCACTGTTAAAACAGGATTGACTTTGTCCAATTATTAAGCAAAAGAGCAAATGTGGATCATAACCAAAATGACACCATTACTCTCTAGATAATGGTTCAGTTTTATCAAAAGCTACAAGAAAATTGTTGAAGGAAATTGAAATAAATTTTCACTCAATGACGGTTAAAATTTACCTGAAGAAATTATTCTGAAGTTTCTTTCCTTTGTGACACTAATGTATTGAAAGGGGAGGAAAATTACCACTACAGGTCCTTAGACCGAATAGCATCCACCATAGACAAGCTGTCTATAATAGCACTGAAACCAGTATGTGAGGAAATATATACACAAGCTTGAATTTCTAAATGAGTAGATGTGCTGCTTTAAAAGTAAACTGGCGGGAGAAATTAACTCATCTCAAGAGAGATTACAAGTCAGAGTTACAATTTAGTAAAAATATGACAAAAAGTACGATGATAGAGAGGAAATTGGTTCTAACTCACAAAGAGAAATGTGTAACCCAGCACCCTGGGACAAGAAGAGAACAGTGTTTGTTAGCCCCTGTGCTCAGCACCGTGTGGTCCCCTGAGTACAAAGTAAAAGGAAAGGAAACCTGTTGGTCAGGATGATGGTCGCAGCTCTACTGAAATAATGACTGCAGTCCCATCAAGAGTGTCAGTCTCAGTCCTGCTGAAGTTCTGGTCCTCCTCTGTATCCAATGAGTAGTACCAGAGATCCCAAAACCTGAAGATTATATATCCTCAATTTCAGGTGGGAATGCCTAGTATCTCCCTCAGGGCAAGGATTTTCACAATTGGTAATTTAAGTGTGTGAGTCATGGGATATTTTTGGAATCTAGGCTGTTGCAACTGCCTATTCTGCCGGTCCATTATGGCCATTAACATCCTCAGGCTGCCTGTGAAGGTTCTAATAACTCTCGGGAGGAGAGTTATCACAACCCAGTCATTGGTGTGAAGACAGAAACACCCTCCTATCTTGCACGTTATTTAACACCCAGCTTGTAGCCTGAGGGGTCAAGTGTGCTGCAAATGATCCATTATTAGCAGTTTGTCAGAAAAAACACAGAGGGTGTAGAATACGCAGTTTTAGTTACACCTGCATAGTGATAAACTAGTCCTGGCCCCTGTAACTAGAACAGCAGACCAAACTTCATTGAACATTGTCGGGTGTATTTTCAATTCTGCTTTTCCTCATTAGCAAAGAATAGAAATCTCAAAGATGGTAGACACACTCAGTCATTAATTGCTGTTTCAGTATCTTGTTGTCAAGACATGTCAATAATAGTCTTGTAAACAGCAACACAGAACAAAAACTCAATTCTGGACCTTTTATTGGGAAAAAAAATGGAGCAAATCAACACAAGAAATTCTACTGTATTATTTTTCATCTCAAGAAATGCTTTAAGGAACCACTGAGTCTTTCTCCAGAGGATGTCTCCAGCAGCATAAAAAAAACCCCAAATTGTAGTAACTCATTTAATTATTTATATTTTAATTAAAATAAGTAAACTAATAATGAACATAACTAATAAACCTTAAATATAGGGATATCGAAATATGAGCTACAAATACACAGTAAACCAAAATATATTAGCATTTAAATCAATTTCACCTTTGTGTTATTTATTCATTGGCTCAGGTGAATGTCCACTGTGTCTGAGTGAACCTTCCGTCGACATTCTGAAAAGCCCAAGATTCAATGCCCAGCGGGATACTCTTGCCTGACATCCAAGTCCCACTTTTGAGGAGCCATGCTGGAGTCACCTCTGGCGCTTGCACATAAAAAGTGAGTTATATTACTCTTGGATTTTATAAAGTCTTCAGAGGGATTTCACTTGGGAGTAAAGCATGTTGACTGGGAGAAACCAAGAGAAAAAGAAGCTGCAGAAGTTTCAGCAACCATATAAGGAGCCACTGAAAAGGCTTTACCATCCTTGTTCAGCCTCTATGAAGCATTTGCATGCCTAGATTTATTAAAAAACAAACAAACAAACCAAAATAAAACACCTGTTCTCATGCATATGTGGTGTTCATCTGAACACCCTACTCTTACACCTTTTTCTTTTTTCCCAAGACTTTGGTGATTCACCGCTTTTATTTCTATTAATTTAATGTCCTTTGTCCTGACATATATTTGAGTAAACTGCCTTTCATTTATTCCTGTGGACTTCCTAGTATCCATAATAGCTCCTGCAGAATTCATAACAATGTTCCATGCTATACATTGGGTAAAATGATACATGGAAATCCATCTTTGAGAAGTTCATAACTGCCTGTTGAGTTGGACAACACCACCAGAGAAAATTAATTACAACTGTCCTTGATACTCCACTTGTGTATTAATTTACTTTAAAAGTATATTTCTTTTCATCAAGCAGCCNTGAAACCAAGGGAAGCATCCTCAATAGCTGGCCCTCAGGACTGCAGTGACTCTGGACTACATGATTATCTACATGTCATATACACTAATTTCTGACTCCCTTAAAGCATAGATGTTCCACTGTGCTGGTTTAAAAGTAAAGTAGCACGAGATATTAACCCAACTCAAGAGAGATTACAAGTCAGAGTTATGATTTACTAAAAAAATTACAGTAAGTGCAGTGATACAGAGAAAACTGGTCTTAACCCACAAAGACAGATGTGTAACCCAGCACCCTGGGACAAGAAGAGAACAGTGTTTGTTAGCCCCTGTGCTCAGCACCGTGTGGGCCCCTGAGTACAAAGTAAAAGGAAAGGAAACCTGTTGGTCAGGATGATGGTCGCAGCTCTACTGAAATAATGACTGCAGTCCCATCAAGAGTGTCAGTCTCAGTCCTGCTGAAGTTCTGGTCCTCCTCTGTATCCAATGAGTAGTACCAGAGATCCCAAAACCTGAAGATTATATATCCTCAATTTCAGGTGGGAATGCCTAGTATCTCCCTCAGGGCAAGGATTTTCACAATTGGTAATTTAAGTGTGTGAGTCATGGGATATTTTTGGAATCTAGGCTGTTGCAACTGCCTATTCTGCCGGTCCATTATGGCCATTAACATCCTCAGGCTGCCTGTGAAGGTTCTAATAACTCTCGGGAGGAGAGTTATCACAACCCAGTCATTGGTGTGAAGACAGAAACACCCTCCTATCTTGCACGTTATTTAACACCCAGCTTGTAGCCTGAGGGGTCAAGTGTGCTGCAAATGATCCATTATTAGCAGTTTGTCAGAAAAAACACAGAGGGTGTAGAATACGCAGTTTTAGTTACACCTGCATAGTGATAAACTAGTCCTGGCCCCTGTAACTAGAACAGCAGACCAAACTTCATTGAACATTGTCGGGTGTATTTTCAATTCTGCTTTTCCTCATTAGCAAAGAATAGAAATCTCAAAGATGGTAGACACACTCAGTCATTAATTGCTGTTTCAGTATCTTGTTGTCAAGACATGTCAATAATAGTCTTGTAAACAGCAACACAGAACAAAAACTCAATTCTGGACCTTTTATTGGGAAAAAAAATGGAGCAAATCAACACAAGAAATTCTACTGTATTATTTTTCATCTCAAGAAATGCTTTAAGGAACCACTGAGTCTTTCTCCAGAGGATGTCTCCAGCAGCATAAAAAAAACCCCAAATTGTAGTAACTCATTTAATTATTTATATTTTAATTAAAATAAGTAAACTAATAATGAACATAACTAATAAACCTTAAATATAGGGATATCGAAATATGAGCTACAAATACACAGTAAACCAAAATATATTAGCATTTAAATCAATTTCACCTTTGTGTTATTTATTCATTGGCTCAGGTGAATGTCCACTGTGTCTGAGTGAACCTTCCGTCGACATTCTGAAAAGCCCAAGATTCAATGCCCAGCGGGATACTCTTGCCTGACATCCAAGTCCCACTTTTGAGGAGCCATGCTGGAGTCACCTCTGGCGCTTGCACATAAAAAGTGAGTTATATTACTCTTGGATTTTATAAAGTCTTCAGAGGGATTTCACTTGGGAGTAAAGCATGTTGACTGGGAGAAACCAAGAGAAAAAGAAGCTGCAGAAGTTTCAGCAACCATATAAGGAGCCACTGAAAAGGCTTTACCATCCTTGTTCAGCCTCTATGAAGCATTTGCATGCCTAGATTTATTAAAAAACAAACAAACAAACCAAAATAAAACACCTGTTCTCATGCATATGTGGTGTTCATCTGAACACCCTACTCTTACACCTTTTTCTTTTTTCCCAAGACTTTGGTGATTCACCGCTTTTATTTCTATTAATTTAATGTCCTTTGTCCTGACATATATTTGAGTAAACTGCCTTTCATTTATTCCTGTGGACTTCCTAGTATCCATAATAGCTCCTGCAGAATTCATAACAATGTTCCATGCTATACATTGGGTAAAATGATACATGGAAATCCATCTTTGAGAAGTTCATAACTGCCTGTTGAGTTGGACAACACCACCAGAGAAAATTAATTACAACTGTCCTTGATACTCCACTTGTGTATTAATTTACTTTAAAAGTATATTTCTTTTCATCAAGCAGCCTGTGGCACACACATTTTGGGTTTTTTTTAATGTTTAAGTGGTACTTTTCTTCAGCAGTTCTCCAAGTTCTCCATTCCAAAGGTAATTGTTGCATCTTTTACAGCAATGAATCTGAAGACAATTTTTTTACATAAGTAGATGTCCTCTAAACTCTTTTTTCTTTTTTTTTCTTTTTTTTTTTTTTTTTTTTTTTTTTTTTTTTTTTTTTTTTTTTTTTTTTAATTATGTCATTTCATGCCCTAGGGTCCTCCCAGATCACTAAATTATCCTTGCTGGAGGACCAGTAGTCTTTGGTGTGCAGGTAGAAACAAGCAGGCAAGGACAGATGGAGGGAAGAACCTCTTGTTTCACTGGTGAAGAAAACAAGTAATGTAATTACAAAATGTACTACAGGCAGGTTACTGTATTTTTTAGTTTCAGTGAGGAAAACATGAGATGACATGAAACACTGAAAGAAATGTTATGACAGCAGAAGCTGGACTATTTTCTATTTCAGTCTGTATGGTGAAGATGGTACCTTGGTCACTGAAAATATGCAAGTGAGATGGCAGGGAAAAATCAGTGAGAACATATGCTATTTATTATAATGCTTCCAGAGGTGTGTTCTTAGAAGCTGTGATTTTTCTCTATGTGATCAGAGATAAGGAATCACTTCAAATGACAACAGTGAGAACCAGGACTGGTGATCAGCTGTGTTTAAGAAAGTCCTGTTGGCAGTTTATGGAGATTGGGAGACTGTTGAAAAGACATCACTGGAGATTTAAGGATTGCCCACATGGAGATTTTAGGCATGTTATGGAGTCATTCTCAAGGAGAATGTCACATCATAGTTTTTCTACAGGTTGTCATAGTCAGATAAGGATCAGTCCCAAAGGAATTAAGTTTAGCTTCATGAGCAGTCTCTGACAATAGAAGACTTGACTTTGCAGTAGTTTAGCCAACTAGTTTCTTCCATGTCCCATGCTGTAAATTCATTGTTCTCTGGGCCATGCTGCAAAGTTCTTATCTTTTTGTAGGTATTTAGCAAGTCTGCAAATTTGTAAGAGAAGGAGCCAAAGATTACAGGAGGCTTTGGTTATTTTTTATGAAGTGCTATTGCCAGGCCTCCTTCAGGGGTCTGTGAGAATCTGTTAACAGGAAAATTCATAATAGTCAATTTAATGAATAAGGATTTTTACTGGGAAATGCTACATTTTCTGATTGAGTGTTAAATTTTAGAGGATTCCAAGAAGTGTGGGCAGTTATCAGAAAATAAAGTAAAATGAAACTAAATAAATAATTCCCATCAGTAAGAGATGAATTTACAAAATGAAGGCAAGTCTGAATTGAAGTGTTTAACATTGTTTAAAGAGCTCCATCACTAACTCTTCCCATGACAGGCTTATTCCTATAGCAAATATTTTTAAAAAATACTTCTTTCCACGTGGCATTACCATATGTTTTATATTGCATAGATTTCCATAAACAGAGCGCAAGAGCACACACACACATTCTATATATTATTGATCTTTTTTCTGTTCTGAACAATGTCTGTGGGAGTTTTTTCCCTGACTTTTATAGGAAAGTNTTGTTTTGTTTTGGGGGGGGTTATTTGGGTTTTTTTTACAGACTGAACTATATTTTGTGCTGTTGAGGAGATTTGTACTTTACTAGGCTATTACTTACAGTGACTGCATAGAGTCTGATTATAGTCTAATAGACCTTCTTGTTTGGAAAAATACTTCTGTCAGTCAGCACCCCAAATGCTCATTTCAGTAAATGAACTCTACCCCAAGCCCTGCTACAGTGACTAAGTGAGGTCAGGTGGGACAACTCTCTTTTCTGTGGGTAGTCTACATCCAGGCTTTGCTCATTTTCTCTTCACACACTGAGACCACCAGATGGAATGCTTCCACTTCTACCATGAGACATATAAAGGAAAACACACTTTTCTGAAAATTTTTATTTTGCAGTTAAGCAACTGAATCACAGTCATGGATATATCTCTAAGCAGTTATATCGCACTTGTCAGATACAGACAGTTAACAGTTGCATTCTGTTTGCTATAATGTTAGCTTCCTTTATATAGAAAAGAATGAAGGGAAGAGATCACAGAGGTATGTCAGGATGTTGAAGCTATAGTATGAAGTCCATGTATGCCATCCCTGCTGCTGGAGAAGTCTCTGCCCTCTTAGCTGCTGGCTGATCCTCTCCAGACAGGTGTCACCTTGCAGCTGGAGCCAGTAGGAATGCTTACATGCTTGTGCTGTGAGCCAGGATCAGGAAACTGATACAGCTGAAAGACAGCCCAGTATGAACTGCCTCCATGCATTTCAGATGGATCAGTTCCCTCACCTGCTTTTGGTTTCTGCTTCCCAAATGCTGCTTCTGGCATGCTGCTGGTCTGCATGATGGAGGGAATGGGCAACACTAGCTGTGCATGGGAATGGCTGTGATTTTGGCAGCACTGCCAATTTACAGATGGCTTATCCCGAAGCCTAAGATTTTAAATAAATGATGAGGCTTCATGACACAAGGGCTCCCTGGATTCTTTTGTCTTATAAATTAGATATGACTGAAAAATTCTGTATACTACTGCTACAGAACTTATAAATAAACTAGGAGTGGAAACACACAGGTAATATAGACTTAGCAATAATTTACCATAGTTGCATTTTTCACCTTTCTGTGTCTGTTCATAACATTAAGTCATCCAGTTAAGTTATTCCTTATTAAAGTAATCTCTTCTTTGTTCTACAGGTTGACCTTTCCTTATCACCTGTTTTAATGACAGAAACAGTACAGAATTAAGATCATTTATGGAAGCAGGATCTTCTTTGTTAAGATTATCCCAGAGAATGCAGAGGTGAGCAATCAATATATCTGTTTGACAGAGCAAATTTCCAAGGTGCATCATGTGTATGTCTAATAATTTGAAAATGTCATAGTAAGGAAATGTCTTCAAGAATGGAAAACTGAAACATCTTGTCATATTCTGAAAGGATTGCATGTAATTTCTGGAATAGTAATGAGAAAGTTAACATTTGCATTCCTATATATTTCTCCATGCAGACT
This sequence comes from Scytalopus superciliaris, assembly GCA_013400415.1. Lineage (NCBI taxonomy): Eukaryota > Metazoa > Chordata > Aves > Passeriformes > Rhinocryptidae > Scytalopus > Scytalopus superciliaris. The sequence goes on from VXBX01007373.1 coordinate 196,604, forward strand.
ATTCAGCATATTATAATTTCAGAATTTTTCCCTATGGTATATTTTTACAAATGCTTTATTTCCTGTGATCTGTCCAGGAGAGATCAGTAAAGTTTACTTGTACTTAAGAAAATGGGAAATTAACACAATTTTCCCTTTCCCATCCTAAACTTTTTTTTTAAGGCCACCTCTCTTTCATGATGATAAACACCACAGAACTTCAACTTCATACTCATTCCTCTAGCAAAGGTAGCCATTGGAAAAACAAACAACACCACCACCACCCACAGTTGCAAAACCTTATGTGAACCATTTGAATAGCATTTGTCTTTAGCAGATACCACTAAAATGAAAGAACAAAATGGTTGGAACTCATACAACTGGTCTTAACCCCTCTTTCCAATGCATCAAGTGTTGACACAGCCAGAGAGATGTCAGCTGGTAGAGCTACAGCACTGCAGTCCACTGGGAGGTGAACAGCTTCTACCATCTAAACAAATCCCTATTTGATGTTGATTCAGCTGCTCTTGAATTCTCAGTTTGTTTTGCCTTGGAGAGGTCTGAGTTTTAGGAGCTTGCCTAGAGCAATGCTCTGTTTACCTGTGATTTTTAAATGTTGGCTACTAATTGTATTTCACTTAAAGAGATTTGAACTCAAATGATTTGAGTGAAAATTTATGTCTCTTTTTCTCTCACCATGCAACGGCAACATTGCAAAGAAAAAGAAATCCTGTTGCTTGTCATGGCTGATAAAATAAATACGTTTTTCAATCAGTTAGTGATACAGTGCTTTCAACAGAGGAGTGAATAATACCAGGTGTTCCGTGGGATAGAGACATTATACTCACATTTCGTTTCATAGGAAACCATGGAATAAAGCCATGTTTGCATTCTATAGCTGGAAACAAAGAAGTGTATACTCTTGAAGTGGCTGCCTTCAGTGTGAAATGTGGAATGAGGGAGGTTTTGTTTACTGTGAGGAATGTCACTACCGAGTTTCTTAATCCTTTGTCAACACGGAGCTAATTCAGCTTTCATAAAGACAGGGTAGGGCAATGAGTAAATGGATCAGTTACATTCTTCTACTTTCGCACTACATTAACATTAGAGTTTGCAGGTTACTCTGCTGAAAGGGCTGTCCCAGATTTATGCTTCACAGGGATTTTTTTGGCTAAATCTTTGGCAGACTATGCCTTAATACAAGGAAGCAACAGAAGATGTCTGTGAAATAAACATGATGAATTTCACAATGATCTCAGCTACTCAGTAATAGCAATTAAAAGCTACAATACCACAATGGTCACTACAATTAATGCTGTTAAAGTAATTAGGCCTAGCAGCTGTAGGGTCAAATAAAGACAGCTTTGTAATGACAATATGGCAAAAGAAAATTACTGACATTTTCATCTAAATTATATTCCCTAAATTCTTGTCTCAATATTAAATAAATAAAAGTACAATAATTCAAAGACAAATTACAGATGGAAATTAGCACAACTACTTGTTCCAGAGTTGGCTAGTGTTAAAATTTAAATGTAATTAATAGCCTTTACTCACTGTATCTAGTTATACATGGTGTTTCTCATTTACATTCCTTTGCAATATGCTGACAGCACTAAATGTCTGAGAAAGAAGGATTTCATCCACTGGAGGAAAATGGTTCTTCATGTTAGAGCGCTTATAATGGACATGGTTACTGCACTGTTCTAATAACAATGACCAGAAAAAGGAATGTGGAAGAGAGAGGCTCTATGCTGTGTTCTTTTCAGTTTTGTGTTCCAAGCCTTTCCTGGAGTCAACGTGAAATGTAATTGCTCTTTTGACCTCTATCTTCTCTCTCCCCAGGTCTGAGGAAGAGCTACACTGGTTGATTATTGCAGGAATGAAAGGCACTCTGACCTTGCCGACCGAACGCCTTGCTGCTTTCAATGTTGCCCATTATGCTGAAGGCAGGCAACTCCTGGAGAGAGGCTGAAATCTACAGGAGAGCTGCTTGCCGGGCAGCCTGCCAGCGAGGGCTCAGCAGCCGCACGGCAAACACCACCAGGCAGCGAAGGAAGCCAGCTGGGGGAGGGAGAGGGGGAGGGTACATGAAAACATTGTTAGCACAGCGTATAAAGAGCTCTCAGATGCTGCTCACAGATTGCTTCTTCATTAATAAGACTTTACATCATCCACCTAAAATGAAAAGTAGCAGAGATGTAAAGGAGAAAGAACAGTACAGTGATAATGTTTTTGTGGTGGAATGTGGCAGTTATTAATTTTTTTAAAAAAATTAAAAAATTTAAAAAAAAAATCAAACCAAGCAAAAAAACTCCTCCCCTCAACCCTCCACCCCCCAAAAACTCAAAAACCAAAACAAAACCAAAAACCAGCCCAAATCCACAGTTTTCAAGAACAGAGAGATTGTTGCTGTATAAGGATACTTTGAAAATACTTCTCCAAGGAAAACTGGTCAAATAGTCAGTTTCTATGACTGCATAAATTGGAAAACATTCACCATAAAATCTTCCTCAGGATATTTCTGGAGCTGTAAAAGACTGGAAAACATACCACCTGGCAAACATTCTCTCTCTTTTCATGTGTGTGTGTGTGTGTGTGTGTGTGTGTGTGTGTATATTTATACATATTTCAGAAACCCCAAACCTCAGAATTCACAGAAGTCATAAGAAGATATTATTTGAAATTATTTCCTATTACTGTGACTGTAACTTTCTTTGCTCTGACCCAACTACAATAACTGGCTGAATGAGTTTTGTAATTTGACCTCAAGATAATATGGAGATTCAGATGGAGCTGTTGAAGGCTACTGATAGTGTCGAGATGGTCCATTTTAAATGAAGTTGTCCAAAAAGATGTTCAAGTAACATGGGCATCTCATTTAGAAGCAGAGTCTGTCCCAGCAGAATCACTAGTATTTCAATGTTGTCATGACTAGAAGACTGCCTAGAAACTCATACAAAATGAATTAGTGCTCTTTGTTTGTTTTTTTTTTTTATTTTTCCTTAGTTGTTTATCCCTATCACAGAAAAACTCAACTAAAATATACGCAAGAAACACTCGTGTTGTTTCCCCAAGCTGAAGCAAGGACTTGGTGATTACTAGATCATTCTCACACTTACAGAAGCTAATGCTGCTTACCACAGTGGGAGAGATGCTGCATTAGGATGACAAATGTACCAATCATCGTGCATCCAGTGGTCATGTTGCACATTCCCCAGCCCTGCTAGGTCCCTGTGTGTAGTGCCAGGCTGTGGACTGGCATGATGGCTGCTCCCTGTGGCAGCAGGGCCAGAATATGCTGGCAGGTGGCTGCCTGGCATTGCCTCTTGCCATTCCCCTTCTCAGTTCCAGAAAGCAAGGCACATGCTATGTCTTCAGTTCCTGCCTTAAGACGATGGTTATGTCAGGTCACTGCAGCTCAGAAGGAGCCCTGTACCACATTGATGCTGTGCTGTTGACTAAGAAGCCTTGAGGAAGAAAGACGAAATTGGTTGTAAGTAATGACCAAAATAGGGCGTATATTCTCCTCATTGCTTGGGGCAAGGTGTTTGGACCAGCAATGGAGAATCTATCAAAAATCTTTTCACATGGTAAAAATAGTCAATGACCTTTATTGTTAGAAGGAATGATGCCCATCAAGATGGCACTGAGGTGGTCTGAGTTTATCTAAGGTTATCAGCAACTCATGTCATGAAGTTATGTCTCTGATGGAGCTCCATGTAATAAAATTTCTGATTCCTTGTAGGAAATTGCGACTATGACAAATGCTTTTTTTAAGCTCTCTATGATAAATAAAACTGACTGCAACCCCCAAATCTTTCAAAGGGCGACTTATTTTCCTGTCTTTAAATTTCATTTCTAAGTTTTTTTGCATTTTTTCCAGAATATCAACATCCTGCTTGAACACAGTGCTCTCGTAGAAACCATCCTACTAGAAGTATCTTGAACCTTATTTGAGAATCACCCAGCTTTGTTATTCAGTTGACTATTCCCCATAGGCCCCAGCTCATTTTCAGAGCTGCTGATGTCCTCTATCCTGAAATACTGACTTCTGTTATTTGTTCCAAGGTGAATTGCTATATGGTATGTCTGATTCCTTTCTCCTTCCTTTCGTTGAAAAAAAAGAAAAGCCAATAGTTGTGTGTCACAATGAAATAAGCCAGGTTTTAAAATAGTTTGTGTAGAGACCCTGAGAGAGCAAGTAACAGGGAATCCTTTCATGCACTTAGCCATACCTTTGATGGCTTTTCCATGGAAAAAATACAGATTATAGACAGGAACTGTTATATTAACACTTCACCTTACAGCAAAAGGGCATTCATATTGAATACTATTTTGGTATTATTTTTATTAATACTCTGTACATTTCAAGAAGTAGTTGCCAGTTTTAGTGTGGAAATGGGAACATATTGTATAGGCAGAATTGACACAGTAACAAGAATGAATCCAGGTGAGCAGGAGTCTAACACACAAATGAGAGTAAATATATTTTCTCCAACATGCTGAAGGAGCTAAATGACTTTTCCCCCCATTCTTTACAGAGTTCAAATCCCTGAAAAACAGCTTGCTGCAGCTCAAGTTATTTTGTTTGGAGAAATCTAAAAAGGTTAAGCCAACTAACACTATGAAACAAATGGATCAGAGGTATTTGAGCTGTGGAAAGTCAAAGTATTAAATAAATTGGAAGTTCATACTGTGCCAGTTCTTAGTTTTCATTGCCTTAATCTGAAGTATGAAGTAAAATAAAAGTGTGTTAGAAAAAAATATAACAAAATAAAAAGGCATGAGTAACATGACATGACATATATAAAATAGAAAATAATTGTTTTCAGTCAGTCAGTTCACATAGACCCTAGCAAATCAGTTTATTTTTAATGAAAGCAGTTGAAAGAACACAAGCTGCCATTTGTATCCTGTGTTTTTTTGCATCTTCCATGCCTGCTACCTAAATGCTTTGTATTGGAGATACAAAATAGGAGTTTTGACTGTGAACCTGATAACATATCCATTGTTTTCTGGCAGTATCCATGGATGCAGTTCTCCACAATACAAGTATCCGCCTAACACTTACGAACATACAGAACTGCATGCACTTTCAAAACCAAATATTCTTGAATGTTGTTTTGCATTTGTTGCTTGAGGCACATATCCTTGTTCTGCCTGCAAATCAGGCAGGTACATATTTAAAGAGCCTAGAAATGCATGTTACATAACATGATCTCCTGCCCACCTAGACTTTAACTCTATTAAAAGGTAATAAGAAACATCATATTTCTAAACTGTGGTGTTATGTTCACCATTAAATCACTGGTTGATACAAAAAAAAAACACAAAAAAACCCATGTTTAGAAATTACCGTGTTGTAAGAAAAATCTCTTTTATTAAATTTAGAAGATGGCAAAAATAACCTGTGAAACAAAGAATTATAGCGAGCAGTAAAATGTAAAAAAAGTGCATGCTGGATGCTCAGACCACGAGGGTCCAGAAGCACAACTCCCATTTCAAAAACTGTGCTTCTGTAGGTTCTTAATGGTTACAAAGTCCCACTCTTTTACATCAGTTAATACATATTCATTTCAATATGACTTTGCCTTAAAAGTTTGTTTCTCTACCCTAGACAATAGGGGAAGGGGCATTGCTCTCCTCCTGATTGGCTGTGACCTACTCCCTTGTACCCAGTGAACAAAGGCTGCCACATGGCAGAGGAGTCTTTGTTGTAGGTCCATCTTTGCCTCTTTTAACTTCCCTATTCCGACCGAAAGCAGTCCCTGGCACCAGGTCCAGACAGGATCTGGCACCTTACAACTTCATGATGTNTAGAAGATGGCAAAAATAACCTGTGAAACAAAGAATTATAGCGAGCAGTAAAATGTAAAAAAAGTGCATGCTGGATGCTCAGACCACGAGGGTCCAGAAGCACAACTCCCATTTCAAAAACTGTGCTTCTGTAGGTTCTTAATGGTTACAAAGTCCCACTCTTTTACATCAGTTAATACATATTCATTTCAATATGACTTTGCCTTAAAAGTTTGTTTCTCTACCCTAGACAATAGGGGAAGGGGCATTGCTCTCCTCCTGATTGGCTGTGACCTACTCCCTTGTACCCAGTGAACAAAGGCTGCCACATGGCAGAGGAGTCTTTGTTGTAGGTCCATCTTTGCCTCTTTTAACTTCCCTATTCCGACCGAAAGCAGTCCCTGGCACCAGGTCCAGACAGGATCTGGCACCTTACAACTTCATGATGTGCCTGTAAATTAATAGAAAACCCCCACCCTTCCCAATAAGTTTGCGTGTAATAAAACCATGTTATTTAGTTCTCATACTGTAATTTCTATTAATTTCTAATTACCCTAAAAACAACTTTGGGAAGACTTTGTCTTGGTCGAAAAAGGAAAATAAATAGCAGTAAAACTGAAAAGACTCAAGCAATTTTCTAGTGTGTGTACATTTTGGTGTATAGCCTGTTCAGAATTGTTTATTTGGACTTTTCCTCTTTGTTTTGATTGGCATTTTTCTCACCCAGCTGACACTTTCTACTCTTAAAGCTCTAGAGAAAGGTGTTAGTGAACTTCATAAAGAATGGAAACCCTGAAAAATACATTAAAATGTTAGTTCTTTTCCTACTTGTCAAATCCTGCAAGATGCTGGAGTTTTACTGTTGTCATTGAATTGACCTGGGAGAGATCTGGAAAAGTCATGCACCCCTGAGGCCCAAGTGTGTCTATGGGTTCAACAACTGGGCCTGGTGCGTATCTGCAATCTGTGCTTGCTCTTTCCTTTATTTTAAAGGTTGAAATGTGGTATTTCAAAAACATAATGTCAGATAAGTAATGTCTGAATGTTAATGTTTTACTGAATATAAGATTTCATTCAAGGAGATAAGAAAGGCATAATTTCTGCAATATTTGCTAGATTAGGGCTTTTATTTTTGTAGGAAGGGTGGCTGGCAGCTCCTTGTCAGCAGACAGGTAGGAGTACAAGAAGCTTCCTTGTGTTCAGTATAAGCAACTCCTGTAATTTGCATTTGAGGGGTTTTTTTCCACAGCGTATTCATTTGCCAGTGAGTTAATATGTCCCTGCATAATCAGATAAGAATAGAATAGAATTACTGATGATAACAGGAAGTGGAATAAGGGCATGCCAGTAGAGCAGCCTTCCCTTCACCCACTTAATCGGAATAGATCATAATTTCAACTATCTCAAGTTTGGTCTTATTTCTTCTCCTATGGTAGGAAGGTTTGTTGGTTTTGGTTTTTGTTGGGGTTTTTGTTGGTGTTGTGTGTGTACCCGTTCCCCNCCCCCTCCACCTCAAAGCTCAGTTTAGAAAATTAAATGCTGTGGATTGGCTATGACAGCTACTATTTCATTCTGTGAAGCTGGAAAATAAAGGGCTTGTGCTTGCAGCTAGACAAACACGTCATTTACCTACTAAGTCAATTCAAAGAGCAAATTAATTACAGCAGAGTAAAAAATATTCTCCATGAAGCATGCGGGGAAAAAGAAAATTAAAAAAGCCTTGAAAAATTTTAGTCCCAGTGCTACATTTTCTTAATGTGTGCAAGTCAATAGTCATAATTGTATTAGAGTAAATGCAAATGTCAGAAGCCTTTAGGGTTGTATGTGCCAATCATGGGGCATCCTGCACAGTGAAGGAAGAACTTCCAAACACTTTTGTCATCTGCCGTTGTGCCTCTTGGGCTCAGAAACTATGTTGAGAGAGCAATGCCTGAGCTGCCCTGCCAGACAGAGGTGGTGCCTTGACCTCACCCGGGAGGTTAGGGCTGCACTGTGGGAGTTTGTGTTGCAACCAAGGACGATGCTCCAGGCTGCTTAGCAATGCATTTGTGGGCCCTCCTGTAACGTTTGGTAAGGGGCATGGTGACCAGTAAAATCTGCAACATGAAACTCCAGCATGTTAAAACACACAGCAAAACCCCATGAATTTACCCCTAGTAAATTCATCCTTTCTAGTGTCTCTTGGACAAAGCAGCAGTACAAACACCCTGGAGTTTTATGTTGCATTATTACTTCTAAGCTTCTGTAACTCAGCATAGATTATCCCTTTTAGCTGCAATACTTTGTAATGTAGATGAAGCTACTTTTCAATCAGAGAGACAGGTGTTAATGGACAGGATGCAGGAGGCCCAATTTTAAAATCCTGTATGATGTCATTTTATTTGGATTAACTCAGGTCCTAATTTGGTTTTGCCTGTGCAAATTCTCAGAGGGAAGGGAAGGGAAGGGAATGGATAGGGAAGGGAAGGGAATGGATAGGGAAGGGAATGGATAGGGAAGGGAAGGGAATGGATAGGGAAGGGAATGGATAGGGAAGGGAATGGATAGGGAAGG
>VXBX01007373.1:227412-238219 GCA_013400415.1 Scytalopus superciliaris
TCTGATTCGTGTGCCAAAGTAGGGGGAGATGTTATTGACTGATTTATACTGGCTGAGATGATACTTGCTTTCTACTTCTTGATCACTTGCTCTTTAAGTAAAATGAGGCACAGAGTTGTTGCTGAGACGAGTGGAAACAGCATTTTGATTTGCTGGTTTAATTAAAAAATTATGAAGGATTAAAGGTAAGCATTATGCATATATATATATGTATAAATATTTCGGCAGTCGACTGTAAAAGGGAGAGATCCCTTTAAAAATCGTTTTAACTAAGCTTTGTCAAACACACACTCATTTGCGGTCACTGAGGCCACCTTGGTGCAGATCACTTAAAGTGTATGTCTTAATCAGTTTCCTGTACAGTCAGTAATACTATATTTAACAGACCTAACAATTGTGTGACCTATGAGTACATTAGAAATGCTTTTAGAACTGTTATCTTAAGAACATTTTTTTTTTAAAAGATGAGAATTTTTATTTCTCCTCAATTTTTTTTAACTTGCAGAGTTTAATGTTTTCCAGTAAACATTTGTGTTTATAGGTTGCTGTTTTTAACAGAAGCTGTATTGTGGCAAGGAAAATGAGGTTTCCCACTTCCCTTAGCACTCTCTCCTCCCCCTCCCAAGAGATTAAGTGGAAGGGGGGGTAAAAGATAATATAGAAGAGTCACAAAACTTCAAGGGTCTGGTTTAAAGCCACAAAATCCATGGAATGCAGTGAAGAGTGAATCGGTGTCCTTCCTTTTTTCCCTTTCGTGCCTAGGTGGTGGTCCAAGGGGTTAGATTACAACATGTGCTCCAACAGCTAGGCAACACTTCTAAGACTGTATTTCCTGAGCTCTGTGGATTTAAATCATGTAGTTAATTTTTTCTCTTTTTTTTTTTTTTTTCTTTTGTGAACATGGCTTTGTAAGAGAGACTGTGAATGTTGGTATACAACTAGATTAAAGATGTTCATTATTAGAAACACCACAGTCACTGCCTCTGGTTTAACAAACTTAAGAGTGTGGCAATGGTGAATAATTTCGCTCCCCCCTACCTTGCCCCCTTTTAATTGAGTGATGTTATATTTTGGTAACACCTAGCCAAGAAATTTGTGACTTTTTCCCTCCTCACAGGACAAGGTGGACGTGGACTGTACATTGTGAGCCTAGACACACGTGGGGGAGGAAGACAAGAAGAGTTGAACTTAAGAGAGAGCCCAGCGGAGATAAACGAATGTCCCCACATCTCCAAAGGAAAGTTCATCGGATTTTTACTCTAGAGAGCTCATCTTCAGGATGTCATTGAACACTTCCACTGCAGGAAAAGGTGTGGATCCAAACGCAGTTGACACTTACGACAGTGGCGATGATTGGGAAATCGGTGTTGGGAATTTAATAATTGATTTGGACGCCGATTTGGAGAAGGACAGACAGAAATTTGAGATGAATAATTCTACTAATACCACCAGCAGCAGCAACACCAGCTCCAAGGATTGCGGGGGTCTGGCTTCCAGTGGGGCTAATGCTACCTCAGCCTTAGCTGATGGCCTAAAATTCCCTTCTGTTCAGCCCTCTGCTCCCCAGGGGAATTCCTCTCACAAAGAGACTAGCAAATCAAAAGTGAAAAGGAGTAAAACTTCTAAGGATGCTAATAAATCTCTGCCTTCTGCTGCCTTGTATGGGATTCCTGAGATCAGCAGTGCTGGCAAGAGGCAGGAAGTCCAAGGGCGCCCTGGAGAGGCAACTGGCATGAATTCAGCACTGGGTCAAAGCGTGAGCAGTAACCCAAACGGCAATAATAACAACACCAGCAACAACACCACCATTGCCTCTTGTGGGAAAAATAAAGAGGAGAAACCAGGTAAAGCCCTGGGCAGCAGAGGCTCCAAGCGGGATAAGGATGCAGGAAAATCCAGGAAGGACAAGCAGCATGACCTGCAGCAGGGCCACCCCAACGGCAGTGGGGGTGGCAGCAGCCAAGTTCCCTCTGGGCACCTCTATGGCTTTGGGGCCAAGGGAGGCAGTGGTGGAAGCAGCAGCCCCTTCCACTGCACCTCCTCTGCTGTTGGGGAGGTGAGCAAAAGTACCCCGGATTCAGGGTTAATGGGGAACTCTATTTTGGTAAAGAAGGAAGAGGAGGAGGAGGAGACCCACAGGCGAATCAAGAAATTGAAAACAGAAAAGGTAGGACAAAGCTCCTCTCCACCTCTTCTGTGTTTCCTTGTGTCTATAAGTGTCCCATGACCGTGCGTCTGGCGCCTGTGTCCTTCTCTCTGCTGTGTATTTGTGACATGCATCTGTTCTTCTTCTTTCTCTTAAAAAAAAAAAAAAAAACAAAAAAAAAACCAAACGAACCCAGAGACCTCTTCCCTAGACAGAAGACACCATGTTTTCAGTGTGCTGCTCTTCCTTATGATTTCCTCTCCCTGTCCGCAGACCTGGAGAACGTTTGTGTTTTGTCTGTTCCTTTTGATTGCATTCGCCCAGAAGGAGAAACCCTGAGATGACACTGACTGAGCTATCCCCAGTTGTAACAGAGAGCAGCGGTATCAGTGGGATGGCATGTGTTCGCAGGCTGGGGGTGCATAGCTCAGGCTCCAGGAGCAGCAGGTCTTGTATGTGCTGCCTGTCTTCCACAACACCAGCAGGCATTAGTGGCCGTTCCTCTCCCAAAGTCTAAAGGAACCCCTCTCCTTTTCTCTGACCCACTGTCTGGAGCCGAGACTGTGCGTGGGGGAGGAGACAGGAGGTATCAGCAGAGACCCAGGCTCCGCTGCTGTGCTTCGTGGAGATGCAGGATGCTTATCGTGCTGGGGGGTTCCTGTGGTGCAGGAGCCCCAGAGGCCCCAGAAGCTGTTGTAGCGGACTGGGAGGAAGGAGCCAGCAGACAGGCGGTGCCTCTCGTCTTCCTGGAAGGAGGATGCTGGGAGGAGGGAAATGCATTTTGTGCTGAGATGTGTGTGTGTGCAAAACAGATTTTGGAAGAGAGGGGAGCAGTTTGTCTCCTGTCTGGGGAAGTTTTCCTCTCTGAGCCACACTGGCTCTTGGATTTGAACTATGTGTTTGTTGAGTGGTTGAAATGTATGAAAGAAATCAGATGCGGGTGTGTGTTTTTATTAATTTCTATACATTAAGAAGGATACTTTCTGTAAGAATAGATGGCCATGATGGAAAAGGTGGAGGGAGAGCTTGTTGTCTTTTGTTAACTGCTGGTTCAAGGAGGTTCTGGTGTTGGGAATTATTTTGTCCCTAGGGTGGAAGGCATCTTCTGGGGACCTGAGAGCGAGTGTCAACCCAGGATTACAAGTACAATGAATTGTACAGGTGTTTAAACAAAGGTAACCCAGTCTGCCTGAAAAATAAAGCAAACTAACACCTTCCAAATGAACAATCTCATGGTGTTAGAGTGTGACTGTATTGTCAGCTGTTGGTCTTAAATTACCTGCTTTTACAACTTCCCTGCGTGAATGTTCAGCGATGGGAAAACTTTTGTGTCGGTGTTCACTGTATGGCCTGCAAGTGTCTGGGAGGGCTGAAGGGCTCAGGGGAAAAGTTATGTCTTTTTACGACCAGTTACCGGCTTTTTGTATTTCAGTCATGTTGAATTTTTTGTAATATTAAGTCGACTAGAAGATTAGATTTGGGCGTTTGTGACATGAGGTATTTGTTAGTACTGGAAGATAATTTCATGGGCTTTTGTTCAAGGCTCGGAACACATTAAATTTCATATTGTATGCATATTATTGCTTTTAAGATAGCATATCTACGAATGAATTTGAATGAGCCTTGTGACCTTTTCTAAATGCAGATGAGAAAACCAGATTGCTGTGTAATTCTTGTGTATATGTTTGTGCTTTGATTTATGGAAACTGTTGTTCGTGGCAGAAAGGTGTCCTAAAATCTCATGGTCTCTTTATTAACTTAGTACAGTAGGCATTTACTTCTGTTGCCAATAGTCTTCAAATTGCAGTTCTCTAATCTGTTTTAACTATCTAGATAAATTGCCCTAATCCGGTCTTCACAATGGCTGTGGTTAAAGAGTCAGAGCCATTTGATTGGATTCAGTGGCTGCCTGGAATGTGGGAGGTACTGCCCTTTTGCAACCTCCTTAGCCTTTTAATCTCTCAGCCAAATGTTCACATTCAACAATTTTGTTTAGCTGGCAATCTGAACATTTCAGTATCTCAAAGGCTGCTGCCATGGCAACAGAGATTAGAGGGTGGTGTGGTTTCTCCCGGTTTTGTGTTCTTTCAAATCTATAGTCACACAGGAAATTGTATGAAGAATCCATAAACGTACGAGTAATCTTATGTGCAGTGTAAATGGGTTGGCATGCAAATTCAGAGCAAACATGTATGGAGGGGTTTAGCCTCAGTGGTACACTCTGTGTTGTAGATGTCGCTCCAGGAGGAGGTCTGGAGCTTGCATTCCCAGCAGCAACCACTGCTGTTGGCACGAACTGACTTTAATATAGGCTTTGCACATCAGTGTCATGCAGCCTTGGCCATTGTCTGGCACAATGGTGTGCTTGCTTGCTGTCTTAAGTAACACCCCTTAGCGTTTTTCTTACCAAAGAATGTTCCCTTTTAGACAAATAATAATAATACAGCTTTTTGCTGACAATAGTTGGTAACGTAAGTGCATCCAGGGGCAATATTAGTGACAGTCGAGTGTTTTATGTTTGTTATTCTGGTTCTTTTCCCCCAAAAAATTATTAGTAATAATTAGAAAAGTCATTTTAAGGGTTTTAGATTCCCAAAGTGTTATCGCTTTGACTGTTTATGCACTAGAACATATATGCAAAGCAACTTGTGTCTGTAGGTAAATATGTAATTTTCAAGCCTGCATGTTAAAATCAATTTGTAGTTACCTTAGTGTTGTGCAAGACATGCCTCGTGAAGCTGGAATTGTCCTCTTAGAATCAAATGAGTTCATGCCTACTGATTCAAACTCTGCAGGTTTTTGTTTGTGGTGTGGAATATAATATTGCATTTGTTTACTATTTGTGAAAAGCTTGGAGCAGATTCCCAAGAGTTGTAGTCACTGTTTAGCTTTCACAGCATGCTTCAATGTCTATTTTTAGTCTATTTATTCTGTTTCCTTGCTGCGGAAAGTCATGTAAAACATGATAAATTGGATCTTATGAAGCCTAATTAAATCAGTGACTGTTCTGCTGGCTCTTTTATGCAGAAACCGCAAGTATGTTGTAAAAGTCGCCACTCCCCTAATATGTGGATAAAGTCAAAATATGCTGTAATTCTAAGATGTTTGAGCTATATTTGTGCAGTCCATTTTGTGGTTAAGCCACCAGTGACATGTCTGAATAAGTAGCTTTGACAGGTAGGCTAACCACTCCTAAGACTTTTGGTGCTAAAACCTGTCTCCATTTTCCATTCCTCATCCATACCATTTTTAGCACAGTTAGTGACTGTTTGTCAGCATGAACTCTTCATCTGTTTCAGCTGAGTTTTTTGTATTTTTAACAGCTGTTACATTGAAAAGTGTTCAGTGTATCTACAAAAACTGCTTTGTGTGGGTTGTGAGGAGAGTTTGGGATTCAGTCACAGTTTACTCTGAGATACGGGAAAACTGTATATGGTATGTGAAAATCAGTATGTTTACATGAAAATAATACAGAAGATACAAAGCTGTAATTGGAGTGGTCTAGTTGCAGTTCTAAATGTATAGTCTAGTGATACTCCAGGATTGAATTTTTCTCTTTTATTAGCTCAGTGCTTCTCATTAAGACTTCATTTTGCATTTGAAAGTTGCCTTCACTCAATTAATATGTTGGCTGGTATTCTTTATTTTGTTTTCTGTTTTTTCTTTTTTTTTTTTTTTTTCTTCTTAATTTATGGCAGGATCTCAGGGTGTTTTGTACTTCATCAGGCGTCTCTGGGTGCATTTTACCTATTGATGTAAATCATTTAAGTACATGCTTTGATTAATGATGTTATGGAGATATGCTTTTCGTGTACTTTTCTTGCCGGCCTTGTGTGTAGTTTATTCACTGTGAAATAAAAGGGCAGGGAGGTCACTTGCTGTAATTAAAGAACAAAGTCTATTGTTGTTTGACAGCAAACTGTTTTGAAAGCTACATAAGGGATTTAGCTGTTAAAAACATTGGTAACTATGGGTGTCTAACAATAAGCACAGCTCAAGGTTCTCAAAGTTCTGTAGTGCTGTCTAGTAGTGTGAAGGTGCTTTTTGAGCTGGGTGAAGAGGTGTTGCCCTTTGGCTGAGGAAAGCTTTCCGTGTGAACCTGCTGACCTCTGCCAATATGTATGACCAGATGTGCTATTGAATTCCTGTGCAAAGCAAGAGTTAGCATAGCACAATGGAGGCTGGTCTAGAACATCTATCAAATAAAGTAGGGAAGCTGATAACCGTAGTTGGAACTACTGGACAAATATTTCATTTTGGGCATTGGTAATTTTATAATTTTAATAACTTCATAAATATCCAGTAAAAAGGAAAGGATTGATTGTCCAGATGTCATGAGGTTAACCGTGTTCTCCATGTTAAAGGGCTTTCCTGCAAGACTGTTTTAATTATAGCTATATAAAGACTTGTTTTTCCAAAGTAGCATTTTATAGTCCTATAAATGAAATGTATGTTAAAAGTGCTAAGCAAAATCTCCCATAACCATAGAGGTGTTCAATAACCAGATTCAAGTAACATAGAAAGTACCATCTGTTCCTAGTTTTCAGCATAAGCCCAGGAATTGAATAGCTGAGACTTGCTTGTATTTTTTCAACTCTTTTTAATTATTATTATCATGATTATTTTAAAAAGTTCACCTGGCACTTTATAGAAGCTTTCTGAAATGCAATAATACAGGAGAGACTGTGAAAACACATGTTCGTACATACAGTTAACCAGTTCCACTTTCATTTAAAGAGATTTCCAGAAGCTCAGTCATTGAAGAATTTATAATAGTGAATCACCTCCTGCAGGCAAACACAATAAGGGTCAGTTCTTCAAAGGTCTTACTATTCAGGTAGAATCTGATTTACTCTGTCTTTCCTTTCGAAGTAAAAGGAGGAGAGGGGGGAGGGGGAAGAGGGAGGGAACAATCCTCCACCCCCCCAAAAAACCCCTAAAACCAAAAAAAAAAAAACCAAAACCCAAACAAAAACCAAATAAGAAACAAACTCTCAAAGGATAACTTTAGCAAGCTCTTATCAGTCACTTAATTGGATATGATAAAACCATTGACTAAAATTTTCCGTGCAGATTTTTCTGCTCTTCAGAGAAGTGTTCTAGAATTGCTGATAGGGAGAAAATTATTCTTTTAAAGATAACTTGTTCTAAACTGTTAGGCAATGAGATTCTTGGCTGCAGCCTATGAGCCCTGGATAAAACGCCATCCGGCCTTTGTTCGAGGTCTTTTACTGAAGCTAATGACTGGTCTTGTGCCGCCCAGAGATAAATGACATTATCTCTGAGTGGTCTGACAGGAAACAGACATGTTAATGGTGAAGCTGCGGGGAGGATCTGCTGTAGCTCTGACAAAAGAGTAAAGCTTGGACCCCTGGTTGTGAGCATTAGCAGAGAATGCATTCCAGCTTCTTCTACCAGGGCCTTCATAATTGTAAAGCTATTTTATCGACAACAGCTTAAATCATAAATCTGAAATGTGCAGTTTTCTTGTGTGCTAAAACTCATGCCATTTGCCCCCCTTTCCACCCCTCCCCCGCCAAAGAAATGGATGATCTTCACAGTAATGACATTTTGGGGAGATCCTGGGGTCTGCTTTCTGTTAACTGGACCCATCCTTTGCACGTTGAATGCAGGTTAACCTTTATGTGCTCTGTTTCAGCCATGCAATTTGCATTTCTGAAAGTAGGTTAAAAGAATTTAAAAAAAAATAATCTGTGTTTCTCCACATGTTACATGGTTATTGGTGCATGTGGTATTCAGCACATTTCACAAGCATAATCAGAAATATGGTCGTGGAAATACTAACATTTCAGCTGTCTTTCACCTTTAGTTTCATTTTTGGACACCCACACTTGAAAAAGGTTAGATTGCTTCTGCTGTAATTTAGGCAGCTTTGTGTCATTGTCACATGGTCTGTATTCCTCAAATGTAGTACTCACTTTTTGAATGGCACGTCAGCTACATGTTCTGGATTTGTTTCATAGTACACAGTTGGAATTGCTGAATATAACCATGTTTTAGAGTCTACCATGCTCTGAGCTAAGGTACTTTCTACAGATGATCCAACAGCCAGGTTACTATTCATGTAATGTGCTTAGCACTGTAACAGCTTTGTATTGTACCTGTATGATGTTCTAATATACACGGTGATATATTGCTGTGTTCCCTGAAAGGCTGAAGAGGTTATCTGACTTGTTAACTGTACTTTATTTCTTACAACAGAAATACATCTTCCTATGAGTCCTCAGGTAAGGTCAGTCCTGCGGATCTGTGGATGCAGTGACTTCAGTTGAAGGACTGGCCATAGTTTTTGCTAAAAATCTAGCTTTTGGTTTAGTGTGTTTACATAACAAGGAATTACTGTATTGCCTAACAATCACAGAAAATGTATGGATCTTTTTCTTAAAAAATGTGGTCTGTACATAACATTCCGTGTTGGGTGAAAGACAGCAAAATGGTCTTCCATGAAAATGTCTGATAATATGTAATTGCAAAAAGTAAATACCTTTTTAAAAAATCAACAAAGTTCATGTATATTTATATTTTTTCTATTTCATAAACCTTTTTCTTCTTCTTCTTTTGCCCCAGAGTGTTTCTGCCTGATGCAGCTCCTTTGCAGCGCAGCCTTTAACCAAAGTCAACAATAACACAAGCCATCGTTTAATTTGCTTAAAAATATGTTTGACATTTGGTAATTTTAATAAAGATAATTACCAGTTTTCCTAGCAGGACTTGAGGAGGTTTTCTTAAATGAGACTTTAAATCAGGAGATTTGTTAAATTATTACTACCTTCTTGAATTAAAACCACAATTTACTGAAGGTCATTTAGGCAAATAGGAAGGTCAGACAATGACTTTTGGTTGTGCTGTAGGATTGCAGTAAGCACTCTCTATTGCACTTTCTCTTTTAATTCTTGCAAAGTATCTTGGCAATTGGAACAAAGCCTTTATATTTGAATGAAAGGTTGTAAAACTATTCAGATCCACTTGACTGACAAGCAAGTTCTTTGTAATTTTTTTTTTCTTTTTTGAAAAAGCTGGGAGAAATATCAGGGGGGTGGGAATAGGTAGTTTCCTCTGATGCTCATGTTTGCATGTACATGTACACATCCATAATACATATATTTACATATATTAAGACTACTTGATTAAACAACTTAAGTGAACATGTAGGACAAGTTGTATGGAATGAAGTAGGATTGATGGCTATATATAAAGGTTTTCCAGAACTAGGGCCACTATGATGTTGATTAAATTTTCTAAAATCTTAAGCCAACACTGGATATAATAAAGTTGCATTTAGTGACGGAGATTTGAAATATGTCTGCTTTTACTCTAAGATGGCAAATACTGCTAAATCTCAAGATGAAAGGATCGANAACCATGTTTTAGAGTCTACCATGCTCTGAGCTAAGGTACTTTCTACAGATGATCCAACAGCCAGGTTACTATTCATGTAATGTGCTTAGCACTGTAACAGCTTTGTATTGTACCTGTATGATGTTCTAATATACACGGTGATATATTGCTGTGTTCCCTGAAAGGCTGAAGAGGTTATCTGACTTGTTAACTGTACTTTATTTCTTACAACAGAAATACATCTTCCTATGAGTCCTCAGGTAAGGTCAGTCCTGCGGATCTGTGGATGCAGTGACTTCAGTTGAAGGACTGGCCATAGTTTTTGCTAAAAATCTAGCTTTTGGTTTAGTGTGTTTACATAACAAGGAATTACTGTATTGCCTAACAATCACAGAAAATGTATGGATCTTTTTCTTAAAAAATGTGGTCTGTACATAACATTCCGTGTTGGGTGAAAGACAGCAAAATGGTCTTCCATGAAAATGTCTGATAATATGTAATTGCAAAAAGTAAATACCTTTTTAAAAAATCAACAAAGTTCATGTATATTTATATTTTTTCTATTTCATAAACCTTTTTCTTCTTCTTCTTTTGCCCCAGAGTGTTTCTGCCTGATGCAGCTCCTTTGCAGCGCAGCCTTTAACCAAAGTCAACAATAACACAAGCCATCGTTTAATTTGCTTAAAAATATGTTTGACATTTGGTAATTTTAATAAAGATAATTACCAGTTTTCCTAGCAGGACTTGAGGAGGTTTTCTTAAATGAGACTTTAAATCAGGAGATTTGTTAAATTATTACTACCTTCTTGAATTAAAACCACAATTTACTGAAGGTCATTTAGGCAAATAGGAAGGTCAGACAATGACTTTTGGTTGTGCTGTAGGATTGCAGTAAGCACTCTCTATTGCACTTTCTCTTTTAATTCTTGCAAAGTATCTTGGCAATTGGAACAAAGCCTTTATATTTGAATGAAAGGTTGTAAAACTATTCAGATCCACTTGACTGACAAGCAAGTTCTTTGTAATTTTTTTTTT
This sequence comes from Scytalopus superciliaris, assembly GCA_013400415.1. Lineage (NCBI taxonomy): Eukaryota > Metazoa > Chordata > Aves > Passeriformes > Rhinocryptidae > Scytalopus > Scytalopus superciliaris. The sequence continues at coordinate 237,953 of VXBX01007373.1, forward strand.
CTTTTTTGAAAAAGCTGGGAGAAATATCAGGGGGGTGGGAATAGGTAGTTTCCTCTGATGCTCATGTTTGCATGTACATGTACACATCCATAATACATATATTTACATATATTAAGACTACTTGATTAAACAACTTAAGTGAACATGTAGGACAAGTTGTATGGAATGAAGTAGGATTGATGGCTATATATAAAGGTTTTCCAGAACTAGGGCCACTATGATGTTGATTAAATTTTCTAAAATCTTAAGCCAACACTGGATATAATA
>VXBX01007373.1:239656-260564 GCA_013400415.1 Scytalopus superciliaris
GACCAAATTATTTTTGGATTTCCTGTCAACTCCTTGGCTGATTTCTGGGATGGCTTATGTTAAAAGCAACAATAATGTTTGAATTGGAAGGGTTTGGCCTTTGGGTTTTCATTCTTCATGGAGAACTGTTTATTTGAGTGTGGTTCGCCACACTACATGGATAGCACTATCAGATCTGTACTTTATTATAGGCTTTTAGCAGTAAAGTAATGGCAGTAGTTCCATGTTTCAGAGTTCATTGTTCTTGCCAATTTTCCCTTTTTGAAGGAGGGAAATGAAACTAGATTTGTATCTCTTCAACAAAAGGTAATAGTTAGAAGCAAATACAATTAGAAGTGGACCTCATTACTCTTCTGACCTTTGTTTTTAAATCCAGTTTAATAAATGTTGAGGAAGTTGTTTTGTTGTTTTTCACTGATGACAAGAATCTAATATTCCAGGAGTATTTATGGATATAATGAACATATTTGACATAAAGTTTTACTAGTTAATATTTGCCTTAGGTTTAATGCTAGGCACTGTATGTTGAATTACGCCAGAGTTCTGGAATTTGAAGGAAAAATATTGCTGCATTTTGAGAACAGTGAAGGTGATTGTTCCACTCCCTGTGTCACTGAAAAACCTAAATTCATGTTCTTTCCCACTTCAGCCAGTAGTAAGGTACAGTGTTATGCAGTAGTGTTACTAGTTGCTGTTTAAGGGCAGAATTGTATACATGTGTATGTATATCAATATATATATTCACATATATGCTGGTGGTGTATATATATATCTTTATGTACATACACTCACATGAAAAAAGAACTGCTACTGTTTTATAAATCCAGCAACAGAGTTTTGGCTAATAGTGTTATTTACATTTTATGTCCAAATCTTTTAACAGTCTTTCCTGTGATGCTGCAATGGATGCCAAACACTGAAGGAGAGAGCTAGCAGCTGTTTCCATTACAGCATTGGTACATTAGCCTCTGCACTTTTTTTTCATTTTATAATCTCCTCCAACCTTTCCTAATCACTCTCTGAAAAGGCTTTTCCCTCCTGCCTCTGATTTATCTGTCTGCAGAGTTCTGTGTTATGCTTAGCTTTAAAAATGTAAAATCTGTGTGATTTTTTTTTTTTTTTTCCTCCTAAGAGCTTCATGCTCTGAGTCTTATGTTGAGCAAGGGCTCCTTTCTCAACTCAAGTAATGTGTGTTATGTCAGTGTAAGCCCTTACCTGAGATGAGTCCAGGTTACTGAACAGGGCCCAGTATGACCAGTTTGATTATTCTTGTAACACTGTATGTATTCTTGAGCCACTGTATGATTTATATTTTTTTTGCACACCACCTGAATAGTGCTTCTTACTCTTCGTTCATTCTTGCTCTTACCTTCACCATCTCTCTGAAAATAATTGTTTCATGGCTGTATGCTCTTATTGCTAAGATATGACAGAAAACTGCATGCAGTACACTGAAGCACATTCATTTTCATCTAGTACCTGTTTATTGCCTTGAGCACTGTAAATCTGTCAGCTCTTCACGATGCTTTCACCTCTTTCTTCATTTGCTCCAGCTTCTAGTTTGACAGTGTTCCCCTGAGGCAGAATTCTAATCTGCTTCCAATTAGTTGCAAAATGTGACTCAAATTTCCACATTATGGCTGCTGTTTTACTTGCACGCACACATCTAGAAACAAATTAATGCTCTTGAATATTTATTTTTGAGCCTTCAGATTTACTCTGTGCGGACAAGTTGCCAACTATTTTCAAACTTCTTCCAGAATTTCTATTTTTCTTCAAACTGAAATATTTTTTAGGGATTTAAAATGCCTTTTACTGTTTGATTTTTATAAAACTTGTTCAGTAGTTATTGAAGATACATTGTATTGCAATAAGTTAAAGACGTTAATGGATACATATAGTTAATGTTTAAATTTGGATATGATTGCTCTGCCAGTTCAGGATAAGAGGCACTTCTTCTCTGCAGCATTATCATTATTTATTTATTTATTTAAACCTTTAACAAGTTTTTCAGGATGAACATACTTATCTGACACCTGTCTAGCTGCCATCTATTATCTGCAACTCCAGAAACTGGCATTTCACTGGGGAGATGGAAACAGACTTTGATGATACTTAATAGGTACAGCTAATTAAAATCCTTTTATGTGTCCTTTCCTATACATCTGTGCTTGTGTGTGCATTCATATATGAGTACATGGATGTACCTTAAAAATCTTTTATATAAATTGAGTTTTTGGGGTTTTCCTGTAGCATTTCAAATTCCTATGAGTAGCTGCAGTAGGAATGTGTCCTTTGATGTAGTATTTATTGGGGAAGTAGTGAAAATTTGAGTGGAAAGTGTGGAAATCAGGACTAAAACACTGAGGAGAGGACTGGAGTGGGAGTCTGAACTTCCTTATTGAGGCAAAACTGACGTTAGAGGCTCTGTGACAATTCTACTCTATTGCCTATCCACCTCCAGTGCCTTATGTCTAATTGCCTATATAGACAAACACAGAGTATTTAATTCAAACATACCAGTAGCTAAACTTGTAGGTGAAAATCTTTAGTGGAGATTAGCACTCTAAAGCTTGGCAGATTGATGTCAGCAACCGTAACAGACTTTAAATAGGTTTGCAGAATTTCATTAGAAGTGTATTGCTTAAGTTCAAATTACTAAGTACCTTTCATTTCTAAATGAGATTTACACCTATAAATTTAGTTTGTCATTTACAATAATTCACTTATTTATAGACATGGGTTTTTAAAGGAATATTTAACTGTCTTTACCGTCCCACATTGAGGTGGTAGTCTGATAGCCCCATGTTGTATGTATAAAGATCTGCACGAAGTCAAACACACACATTACATATGCTGTGTTTTGGTTTGCAGTTCCTGAGAACTTATTTTCCACCAAGAATAAAAATGTAAAAATACAGTTAAAGGAGAATTATCTTGATGTTATTTTAGTTTCTCTTGAGTCATGAGTGACTCTTTAACTGCAGAGATGGAAAAGCTAACATGTTATTTATTTCTCTAAAGGTTTTACTTCTTCTAGTAGACTCCTGTGATTCACAACATCGTTCTATAAAGAAACAATATTTGCAAACACTGTGAAATACTGCAGCAGCATGACATTTTTTTCCTCACACAACATCAAAGTGTTTGAGGTTCAGCTTTGTAGCCACGGTGAATTGTAGTTCCTGTGATTGTCAGTTTTTGAAAAAATAGTACACAGTTAAAATTCGAGTGAAATGCATGTATTTGTGGCTTATAATAATTGACTTAAAGACATCCAGAGTGACTAACCAGTACAGCACATAAAAAACCAGCCCCACACATGCACATGTGTATACACACATATACATGCAACCACACATTATTAATTTTTCAGGCAAAATCCAAGTGCTTCAAAGAAGCATTAAATGCTTTTGTTGATAGCTTATAGTTTTATAAACTCTAAATGAGCTTATTGCCTTTTAACCAGTACTAAATAATAGAAGAACCTATGAGCCTCCACATTGGACAGCAGCCAAGCAGCCAAAGAAAGAGAGGGGGGAAGAAAAAGAAGTGAATGGTTTAATTGTAGAGCAAATCATTTGTTTACAGATTAAGAGCTATTTGGTAGCTAAATCCTATGGACCAGGAGGTCAAAGAATGAGGCACTAAGGTACAGGAAATGAGCTTTATATTTTGTGACTAAGTCCTGCTATTTTTGCTTCCTCCTAAAGCAGAGGAGGCAAGGAAAAGATGAATTGTTTAACAGCAAAGACTGCTGAGCAAACTGAACATATTAAGTAGGAACAAAAGGGTGGGAGAAAGGAAGTGTTGGTGCAGTTTACGTGATGACAGGAACCTGACAACTGGAGCTGCTTCCAGCTAAGGGGCACCAGTCTGTGGCAAGAAGAGCTGCCCTATTTTGTTTTCCATCTGAATGGGGTGGGGGAGAAATACTTCTGTTAATCTGAGCAAACATAATACATTTTCTTGAACCTCACTCCCCACTTTGGCTTGCTCACCAGAACTACTGCACCCTTTTTTTTTTTTTCTCTATTTTTCTCCTCTCTCCTTTTTAAGAGCAAGCTTTTTAAATAGGCCTTTGTTTCAGTATCATAATTAATTAGTTGACAGTTCAAATAGTTAGGAAGTGCTTGTGGTTCCTGCTTTATTGTTGTACAACATTTTTTTTAAAGACTTGCTTACTGGTGGCCTGGAAATTTGAAGATATTTTCATGAGTCACTGGTTTAAAGATCAAAGCCAAGAAAGCATTATAGCAGAAGTGGAGTAACCTCTGCAATAAACATTGTTTAAGCTTTTCAGTTGAAATTTTTTCAGCAATTTATAGTTTTTCAAAATTTTTACCTTTTCAGTTGAATTTTCTGTGACTTATTCAGTGTAATTTTCCTCATGATCACTGCTGTGAAAACTATGCAAAGTCTGAATAAGGAAATAGGTCCATAGGTCATGGAAAATAAAACATTTTATTTATACAGAACATCCCTGCTGCCAATGCTTATAAGGCAAAGCTTTCTGAGAAAATGTGTCATAATTATTTGTGTGAAAATTGGCTTTGAGTTGATCAGATTATAAAACTTCTGAAGAATATTCTTGAGCTATGTAAAACAACTATTCCAATTCTCCATCTTGAATAGCCATAGAAATTTGCATGAGAAAAAGAGTAACCATAGCTGAGTTTGGCAAGTTATGTCTGATCATCTGTAATAATAAAATACATTTTTAGTTTAATGTCCTTTAACTTTTAATAAATAGACCACCTAGCTTTTTATCTCATTGGCTAGTGGCAAGTTTCTGTAAAGAAAAATTAGAAGATGCATGAAAAAAATAATTTCTCAGTTGTTTGTATTTGAAATCCAGTGTAGGAACAGGGAAGTTTTTAGTGTACGTTATATTGTATAATTTTCACAAGGGGACAAGGAAAAAGTTAATGTGCTTCAGGTGTGACCTTTTAAGTGCTTGGCAGTGCTATGCATAGTTTCTTTTCATATTACTTGATTGAAATTCACTGACAGTATATAAAACATTACTCTCTGCTTATGTATAAACAAGTATAGAAAGGGTTGCCAGTAAGTTGTGCTATTAAAAATATTTTACCCTCCAACTGTAGTCTACTAAGTAGTAACCCTAAGAACAGTATTCTTCTTAATAGCATGTCTCTTTCTTCAAATTTAGTTTCCCCTGCATGTCCAGATCACAAGAATGAGAGATAATGCATGGGGAAGTGCATGTAGTTGTATTCCCAAGTAACAGGCCACTTAACCCATTGTGTTTAGGCACAGAATCTGGTTGCTTCAAAATGAATAGCAACACGAGCACTAACATCTCTGCAAGAATACTGTCGTGAAAGTTATGTAAGAATTGTGTCTTTTATATGCAGTCTAATTATATCTGTATATGTTTTTATCCCTTTGTATTCTCCCTAGGCTGTGAAATTACTATTTCTAGTGGAACATTAAACCAGACTGTTATCTGGTATCTGTTTGGTAAAATGAGCATTGACATATTTGAAGTGAGTGAAAGTAGTGTTCTCAGTGACCATTAAAGAACTTTACATTATGTGCTGGTATTGCGATTTTGTTCACATTGTACTTTAAAATCTGTCTAATGTGACTAGGAGAACTATAAAACCAGTCTTTAATAAGAAATTTGCATAGGAAATTTTAAGGCATAATGGCACTATTTTTTGTATCTACTTACAAGTATATAATTTTATTGTTGTTACTGCTTTTAACATACATGGATGGTGTTCACACTGCAAGTTAAAAGTTATAACATTGAAATAACAGGTGAATTTTCATAAATTCTCACAACAAAATTATTCCTTTTTTTTTGTTTTTTCTTTTGGGGTGAGAGGGAGGAGAGAGATGGAGTGGAGATTATGTGAGCCTTAACTACCAGTAGGCAAATTCACTCCAGACTGTAGCTTCCATTTTTGATCAGTGAAGTATGTAATAGAAACCTAAGGGTTTACTTTAGCAGTAGTACCATATCCGAATGCTTTATAGACTTAATGAACTTGTCTGTATCCTTGGTAGAGTGAAAAACCATAATTAAGCAATGTTGCCCTGAATGTGGGTCTCATTAAATTCATAAGGAAATTTGCAGCATAAATCATCAATTTAAGACAAACAAATTATTTCATTTCAGGATTTTAGGAAATTTGATACAGTTTTATTTTCATTTATATTATGGTTCTTGCACTGGAAGCAAAAGTGCACTGGCAAAAGTCTGAGATAAAGGAAGTTGCTGACAATTTAACTCAGTAAGAGAACGATAGTTCTGGGTAATATTTTGGTGGCATAAGAGCTCCTTTTTCTTATGATTATCCTTATAATATTTTAATCCTTTGAGGAAGAGCCATGCAGACACAATATTACATTGAGAACTGAATGTGGAGTGAGTGGTGTAACTTGGACTAACAAATTTCAATATTTTACAGGGATCAGACCTTTCCTAAGTTTAAATATAGAGGTGAGAGTACAATTTCCACTGTCCTATTTGGCCTGCATTTGTATTGCCCGTGGGTGATTTTGATCTGATTTTGACACTGTTGCACAAAGGAGTCACTGTATTTGCTTTTGTGAATAAAAATCAGGTCAACGGATGAGGAGTGTGATGCCTTTGTGGTTCGTTCTTTTGCTTCTAGTATTTTCAGTATTTTGACTCAGAGAAAGTCATCTGATCTGGAAGGTGAAAGTCAGTATACCAGGTTTTCCATGTAATTAGGCTGATTTGTTTTAGTCATTGCTAAATTTGTTAAATATTCATTAACAGACCAGGCTATGAGCAGGGAGGAAATATTAGTTACATTCAGATTAAGAAAAACTCCTTTTAAGTTGCGGCTTTATTTAAAATTAAACTTGTAGCCCACTTTAGAGTTGAATTACCGCACTCATTGTTTTGGGGTGAAATAACAAAGTGTCATTGGAAGTCTCTAAAGGAGGGAAACATAATTTCTTTGCTTTGGTTTAAGTTAGGCTATGCTTAGAAGAACCAGTAGCTCAAGACTAACTCTTACAGCACTACATAAATTCTTTTATATGGTTTTTCCAGTGTAGAAGTGCACTGTGGTACATCCTTTTTTCTTCAATTCTGAACACAAAAAGTCACATTTTTCCTCAGTTCTGCCACAAAAGGTTTTGCACAGTGGTCTCGTAAAAGAGTTCTTGCAAATGTCTTGGCTATAGCCTCGTCTTTGCATCTGCATAAGCATGAAGCTGTATCTGTGAAATGGGTAGGAATGGAGCAGTGCCAGGACAAAACTGGAAGCTGATTACCACAGAGCATGCCTCAGCCTGCAGCTATCACTGGAACAGTTTTGTTAGGCTTCTGAAAATGAAACTTGAGCTGTAATCCCAGTCAGGGTTCTAACAGCGGCTATCCAGAATACTATCAAAACTCACTGCTGATGAGTATTTCTACGGGGTGGGCCATTCCCTAGCCTGCTTCAAAAAAAGGTTGAACTGATCACAAGAGTGTGCTTTTTCTAACCCAGTGTCCAAGTTGACTAGGATGAAAGGTGAGGTTACGTAGGCAATGTGCAGGGAAAGGCAGTGATCTCCACAATAGGTGTGGTGGGGCTGGTGATGAGTAGCTAGATTTGATACCCTTATTTCAGTTTACCTCAGCTACAGCTGTAAAAGGATATGTGACTCCAGCTTAAATGTTTTGAGTTTATTTGGGCATTTACACTGACATTTGCAATCTCCTGGATAAACAGAGCAATTGATTAAAATAAAGTAAACATCACACTGCCTGCTTTCTTCATGAAGGCCATCACTACATTATGTACAATTCTCCTGTCCACAAGTTGAGTGATAATTCTTGCTTCTGCTTGAATTTGTGAGCACCTAATTCCTTGCCTTTTAATTCTGCATTTTTGTCCCTTTTTAATACCTTTCCCATTCGGTGTTCAATGTTAGTGGAAGAGGTGGAATATAAGGAGAAAATTTTCCTCAAGACCCTTCTGTTCATTTGAGAAATTGTGTAAGTAGTCAGGTCTCTGGTTCTCTGGTGTACTCTGTCAGTTTCCCCTGTTGTTTCTGTGAACATATCAACTGGTTACTGAGGAGAGAAAAGTATTTTCAAATTAATAGGAAAATGTGTTGTGAAACCACAAAAATGTGCAGAAGTCTCCAGGGTAAGCTGTGTTTCTGGAACGCTCTGTCAGGGCTTTCCTTTTTAAAAAGCTTTCATTAACCTGAAGGGACAGTGCTTGTAGAAACCTGATTGCTGAAATCCTTGTCTCATTCACTCCCTGCTTTGGAAGTCTCCATCACTTTGGCAACATTTCTTTAGCAACATTTGAAATTTCTTGTCTGGCTGTCTGCTGGCTCTGGACATAACTAAGAAGAATATCACAGCAAGGACAGAGTTTTCAGGCATAATGGTATGAGTTGGAACTGAGTCACCCTTCAGTTCTTCACGGGAAGCTTTTTTCAGTTTTTATTGGAGTGAGGTTGGTGTAGGAGGAGGTTGAGCAACATCTATCATCTGGTCATAAGGAGGTTTGGTTTTTTCTTTTTTTTTTTTTTTTTTTTTTTTTTTTTTTTTTTTTTTTTTTTTTTTTTTCCTTTTTCCCACTTTGCACCAAACAATGGGAATTTTTTTTTTTTTTTTTTTTTTTTTTTTTCTTATCTCTTTTTTTTTTCCCGTTTCCACACTTGACACCAGACACTGGAAAACATTTTTTGTAGCTGGCACAAGGCAGGAACAGCCTTGTCTTTATGGTGTTCTTGAGTGCTAAACAGTGTTTTGGTCCTTCATCGGTCTGGTGATTGCCCTGTGTACCCAGTGAAATAGTTAATGGTAACATATGGAAATAGATAAGTGTATGATTCCTTCTGCAAGTGATGCAATTTGACAGATTCTGTGCTTATGTGCAAATCTGTGCTGTTTGGGGATGCAGGTGTGACTGTAGAAATGGCATTTTGTTCTTCTGCATTTAGTGCACGTGAGCTAGCTTTCTATAAGCTATTCCATGATGAGGAAATTAAAAAGCACCTCCTTGTACAGGAAGAGGAAGCAAGGGAAGGACAGTATCTCCACAGACTGTTACCCACTTGAAGTTGTGGCACAGAGTGACTCTTGGCTTTCTTGTCCTTCTGTGGCCCCAACCAGATACTGATGGTTCTGTGTTTAGAGCTGAAATGTAGATTCTCAATAACGATTATAAACGAACAAATATTTTGTATGTTCGTTCCTCTTAGATGTGTTTTCACAGTGCAGAGGAAGCTAATGCACTAATTACTGGGGAGTTAGTTTTTTTTCTTCAGTATGCCACCATTTCCAGAGAGATGCTTATGTTTGTAGTAACTTGGATTTCAATCTACATTCTTCTCAGGAAGCCTAAGAAACACAAGAGATACATATTGACTGTGTATGTACTGAGGGCTGAAAAAACCCCACTGCCCTGGTTACAGTTAACCTCTGATTGAACTCTTGACAGCTTAAACTGGCACCATCCCCATTTCTTCCAGAGCTTCCTCTTCCAAATTTGTACATACAGATATGGTGGGAGTCATTATGCTGATGACAGACACAATTTACAGGGCAGTGGAGGACTAACTTGATTGACCTGTCGTGAGAAATGTGCTTTAGGTAGTTGTAAAGACAAAGATATTTAATGTGTGAGGCAAACACGCACAGTAATGACAGTAGATTCCAGACTGCTTTACTTTGTCTTGGCTAATTAAGGGTTGTTTACATACACCACAGATATGTAATGTGTAGAGAAACATAGTTGCTTCCATAGAACTAAGCTAGGAGTGTGCATAATTGGAGTAAATATTGTGTGTGATGGGTGTGGCTGTAAATCTTGTGCATATAAAAAGTGGAGGCTATCTTTGGTTTACCTACAAAATATGTGATTAGTGGATAATAACGTTGCCTTTCATTATGAAAGTTTCAAAGTACGGTGACATAATGTTTGTTCACAAGCTATTAACTTTCTGAAAAGTCACTGTATCTCAATTAATGATGTTTTATAGGATCAGCATGTTGTTCAATAAGCAAATTCTTCACGTTAATTAAAACGTGAGTGTTATTATCCTAAAATACAATTATCTGACCTTTTAAAAGGACGGCTTGTCAGTGCCACTGTTGTAATGAATTAGAAATCAAAATGGTTTTTTAGAATGTTTAGAAATCAAAATAATTGAGTACATTTTCTCTCTAATGAAGCCAAGTGTGGAGATCCTTTCCCTGTGTGTCACTGCTGTTACAGTCAAGAGTGTTGTCAGTATTAAAATTTGAATACCTTCTCCTCAGGGTGACGACTCATCCTTAAGGGGAAGGTGGGTCGCCACACTTAAGTCATCACTGCTGAATAAAGTTGTTTTTGATTGTAACTTTACAGATTAGCAGTTCCTTACTACCGATATTGCTCTCCAAAGCACTGGGGTAGCCTAAAATGGCCGCAGATTATGATGTATGGCTGCTCTTGTGAAGCTGCAGCTGTGAATCTCAAAGAGGATGTAACCATGCAGAACCGCTCTTTTAGATGGTCATTAGCGCTGCATAAGTACAAGCCTCTTTCAGATAGCATTTATTCTTCACGGTTCTTCCACTAGTATGCGATGGCAGTGTCATTCCCCGAGCATTGAATAACAATGAATGTTTTATTGAAGTACAGTATTCTGAACCAGTGCTTTTTTTAAAGCTGTTTAAGTGCTTAATTTTCGTTTGACTGCTCCTTTTCATGCAAATGCGAGTGTAGCAGAAAAAGCCAATACATCCTCCTCCCTTGTGCTTCTGTGATGTATTGGACTGAGCTGAAGGCTTGTCTGTGGCAGAAGGAAACACAGTGTAATTTGTCAGAGTTATTAACTGGCATCCTATCATATTCCAGTTTTAGTTGTCTTTTCTTCATTTTTCGTCAAATCCGAAACAGAAATCTTCCTATGTGATACTAAGGAAAAATACGAGTCAAGAAAGACTCTCTTCCTTTCTCCCAAAAGCTCCCAAACAGTGGGAAGACTAAATAAAATATTACCCTTTTGTGTGAGTGAAAAGTGGAATTTGGTCTAAGTATTTCAATGCACGGTTACTTCATTCTTCTTCCAAGGATCAAAAAGCACTTGGAGGCATTATGAGTTCATTTATGAAGGGCAGTTTTTTAATGTGTTTAACACCTACAACTATGGTAAGATTTTTTTGAGCAGGCTATCACCTACTTTTGCCATTATGAGAATCTGAGGATAAACTCATGCACCCAGTGTGCTTTGTCCTTTTGAACACCTGGCCTCTTGTTTTGATTTGTGAGCTATATTGAAAATCTGGCATCAGTACTGAGGTTTAAGTTCTNTTTATAGTCAGTGAAATTGAGATGGAGAGATCATAGACAATATATTTCCATACTGAATTTTTTCCTTCAAAAGTGGCTTTTAGAGCCTAAATATAGATCAAACCAAATCTGTCTGTGGTCTCAGAATTCTGAGGTTTTAGGACCACAACAAAAATTATGACATTATGGCATGAAAATTAGGCATGCTGTGCCATAGAAACTAACTGCATCCATTCCTGTATTATCATCAGACTCTTTCACATGATTTTGGAATTTGAAATAATAGTCACTTCTTTGGAGGCCAAACAACAGATAATGTGTTCTTTTTATGGAGCGATAAACAAATACTCCTCAGAACTGAAGTGCCATGACGCTAAGTTTAATAAAATGCATAATGATTCCCTTCTAATTATAAACATTGAAAGCCATTGGTCAGCCTTCCGAAAATACTCAGGGTTAACCCAGACTACGATAGTTTAAATATGTATTTCTTTGCTATTTAACAGTGAAGAATTTTGTATATCATGCCTATAGATATCAAAGAAGCTTTTGTTTATGTGAATTTTTTTGTTTTTGTGATTCTTTTTGCCTTTTTTTCTCTACAGAAAAGCTAGGTTGAAGCATGAAAGTGGATATGAAGTTCTTTGCTTGCATTCTAAGATCCATTAATTCTGTTTCTGTATCTTGGATGTCTGTGTATGCTTTTTCCAATGTCTGTGTGTGTGTGTACCATGCCTTCTTTCTTTTCCTCATCCAATCAATGCATCATCAGATAACTTTGATCCAGTCTTTTCTGGTTGGCCATTAGTCATATTGATTCTTCACTAATAAAGGAAGTTTTGTTCTTGATGCAGTTTAACAGTACAGTATCAGGGTCTGTCACATAAACATCATTGGCATCAAAGAGACTGCAAAAATGTGTAATTTTGCAGAAATACAAACTGAGTTGTATTTCACCTTTTGTATTTGAATTAGGGAAAGGGAATCTGGCTAGGTTGGTTTTAATGTCCAAGAGGAGTGAAATTCCAGAGAAAATAAAAAACAAGGGCAAGAAATTTCAACATCTTGATTTTCAGTTAACTGAAATATTAGTAATAATACAAACAAGCTTAATTTTTAATCTGCTAGTAGTCCTTTAATGTAATTTACTATAGATACAATTTCCTGTATTTTCGGGTGGAGTAGCTCCCTCAAAATTGAGAAATAAGTATCCCATTAATTTGAGTATCGGAAAGTAGTGTTTTGAACTACTTTGTTTGCAGGTAGGCTTTGAATTAAGATGCTATTTACATACATATTGAGGACTCTTGTCAACCAGTGCACTTTTTAGGTTTTATTGTAGTACAGTATTTGCTTTAATCCGGCTTATCCAGCAAAGAGTCAGTCCAATAAGAAGGAAAGGAAAGGTAACAGAGGTGTAATAAACACTGATTTAATTTTTACAGCACAGTATATTATAGAACTATAAAATTATGTGATTAGCCAACTCATTAACACTGTCTTAAGGCAAGTAAGTGTTTAGAGCTTGACACACATTGTGCTGAAAACCTTTTTAATAGTAAATTTAAAAAGTAATTGGTGTTGCTTAGAATAAAGATCGTACTGCTGTGCATCATCACAAGCTCTGTATTAGGGCTGTCATCCCATTATTCCATTCTAATGCATTCCCTGTTTTACAGCACTCCTGTGTACATGGTTTTGACACTAGAACCTGCAGACACCAAAAATAACTTAAGTGCTGCCCTCCACTTTACTGAAAGGTTTCTTTACACGTGTTGTTTTATATTGCATTCATTGGTAGTCACCTAGGAGGCATAGTGAAAGCCAATCCAAGAGGCATTGCAGTCACCTAAGTCTCTACTTTTGTGGTAGGAACCCACTGAGCCAGGCACTATGTTAGTTGTTTATCCTCTTAATTTTCAGTGATGATTTAAGAGAGATCTAATTGCCTAGTATGAGACATCTGAAAATTCCTGGATTTTTCTGTGCAGAGTGTTCAGTGCTTTCTGAAAATGTTGCATTAAGTTGGAAATTTAGAAAGTCTTGCTCCTGTTTTGAGTGTTCTGAAAATAGATGAACAGCCTCTTTTTAATTTGCTGCATACTGGGAGGCCACTCCTGTCAAACTTAATTCATATCACTTGGCGCACTAAGTCCAACATTTGGTATTAGTTTGTATTCGTTCATTCAAATTTGAAAACAGTGTTAGAGAATGATTGGAAGATAAATTTCCTGTCTCAGCCAGCTTAAGGAAAAACATGGCCTCTTAATAAATTTAACTTCTTCTCAATCACAATTTTTTTCCTCGTCCATTTTTAGGTGTACAGTGGTTGAATCACTTTCTTGTTTTATTATGTACTTAGCAAGTTACTGTTTTGGAAGACGTCTGCCTGGTAAACATTTTCCCAGGTTAGCTTTTAAGCAATTGAATTGCAAAATCACTAGTTTGCATAGAATGACAGGAAGAGGGAACACAGTGAAATTAAAAACCTGAGAGCTTTAGGGTGAGGCTCTTAGCATGGTGTTCTTTTTTTGGGTACTTATCAGAGAGAATCTTTTAGAACAGTAGATATATTCCCAAAACATGTCTAGGATAAGATAAAATACATCTCTAAAATTGTGTCAGCTGTTAAGCTGCACGTGATAGATCTTTAAGGACCTGGTGTTTTCCAGGCGTTGGTTTTGCTATGGGAAAATAAGTGCACACCTAAGTTAGCAAAGGACTCACACACAGTATTAAGCTATCAAGCATCACTGGTGCTTAATCAAGTGAGTTTAAGATGTTGCATTTCTCTAGCAGCCATTGCCAGCTCCATTGCCGTGCTAACAGAATGGTTGTGTGTCTTCTGTCAGCTTTGGTGCAAAGCATACATGTAGCCTGTGGTTCCAACTCTGCAGAAACTGATTTCAGACTGAGCTGTCACTGTCACACTTTCCCATGAACCTTGTATAATGAACTGGCATGCCAAGATCAATACCACCAAAAGTGTGAGACAAGTTGTGGGATTTTCTCCTGGCCAGATACGAGTTGTCTGCAGGTCCACATGCAGTAATGCAAGGACTGATACAAGACTGTATCCTTAGTTAAAATTGTCATTACAAGTGCCCCTGAAGCTAGCTGTGAAAACTAGCATTGCCATCGTTGCCTGTATAAACAGTCTGAGACCCATATCTCTTTGCTCCAGCTGTTTATTAAAGCGGTTGTTCCACAATGTGAATCTGGTGCTTGAAACCCTTCCTGTCTGTATGTGCTTCCTGAGGAGTTAAGACTTTCAATTCGACTAAGCTGTTTCAATTCGACTAACTGCATGCCATCCAGCAGTAGGATGTGCATGTATAATACCCCAGGTAAGAACAAGTGAAGGAAATGAGTGTCTGGAAGACAAATTTGGAACTTTTAAAACTGGTTCATCTGAAAACAGAATATGTATTGTGGAGCTGTGCCTGGAGCTACTGGCTCTGGGACAGCAAAGACAGTTGAAAAGGTTCCTACTTCTTGCTTCCTCTGTGCTCAGAGGTTAATTACTGGCAGTGACTGAGACAGCTTGTATAAAGTTAGCTCTGGAAAATCCCCACAAATGAAATTCTCCTTCCCTTAAATACACAGTATTGGTAGAATAGAATGCAGGTTGTTTGCCACCATTCTGTTAGACCTCTCTATTTTCAGGCCCTTGAGTGGAGACCAGAGTGAGTGTCACAGAACAGTGATGGGATTAAACTATGCAGTTAAAATTTCTGCGTTTAAAAGTGCCAGCAACAAGTTGTTTGAGGTCCATCTTTATAGGCATGTTTACTTTTGTTCAGAGGAATAACTGTTCCCTTTGGAGTTATATTCTTGTCTCGCTTCATATGTAAGAAGAGTAAACCACCCTGCATAGAAGGCAGTAAGGAAGGCAGAATTGTGGGATTTTTTTTTTTTCCACATATTTGAAGATCAAAATGAACCTGAAAGTGAGTTGGTAGTATTTCTGCTTTAGTTTTTCAAAACAGGGTAAATGGATGCCTTGAAGGCTGGCTCATTTGCAAGTTGTAAATAGCTCTGGTTTTGAGGGAGAGAAAAGTCAAGCACTTCTGTGGCTGGATGTTCATTTCCAAATATCTGAGTAATAGTTGCAGAATTGATTCATTCAGGAAAGGAACACATAGAAGTTGTCGCCTTTGTCCACCAAGTAGAGCTTTTCCAGTCTTTCACAACTTCCCATATGTTAATGAAAAACATTTTGTGAGAAATTGGCAGCTTCATGCTTTGTAGCTGATGCCAGCTTTTTTCATGGACCAGTTCAAGGCAGAGCAAAGGGGAAAATGCCTTGTTTTAGTGCGTGAATTACTCTGACAAGCTTTCACATTGCCCCTCCTCTTATTAATATTCTTTTTGATGTGAGCTTGTAAAACAGAGGATTGGCTGTTAATCTCTGGGATCTCAAGGGCTTTTGGCAGTGGCCCATAATTGATGTGTTCACATGGCTGTTGTCTGACTACTAATGATTAGACAGCAGTGTTATCTCCCAGCTAAATCAGTGTTGCTTATAAATCACACTTGATAAACTGCAGTTTCATTTCTTCAAAGGATCTTTGCATGTCTGTATAGTTTGATACAACTGCCAGAGCCATTTCATGACAGCTTAGATTAGGTTTATTTTTTTAGGAAGGATATTTGAATTTCTACCAAGCATACAAAAGTTGTGGGGTGGTTTTTGTTTTTTGGTTTTGTTTGTTTGTTTGTTTGTTTGTTTGTTTTTTTCCCCTTGGTTGTTTTTGGGTGGCTTTTTTTTTTTTTTTGGTCTTTGTTATGAGCTCATTATTCAGTGGATAGAATAGAAAGGATATGCACAGTTAGGGCAGAGCATAGACTAGAAGGTGGAAGTAACTGGAGAATATAACACATAAAGAGTGGAATATTTGGGCTGCTGATTTATTTTGCTTTATTTGAAAAGATAGGTAGCTTCTTTTGCAGCAGGTGTTCATCACACTGTTACATGGTAAAAATAATTTATGAGAATGTAAGAAAGGACATACTGAAACACAAGGTGTTTCAAAAATGGTGTGTGGAATTTTCCAGGTAAAGTTGGGTTCTTTGCATGCCTCCATTCATTCTCAACAAGATAGGAATGATAAGCTCATACTGAAACTCTTCAAATATAAACTTTTGTGTGTGTTTGAATTCCTAGAGAACAGGGTAGCGAAAAATGTCATTGAGATAGGGATGTGAAAACAGAGATCTCAGGTGAACTGATTCCAAGCCACAGAAGGAACAAGATTTGCCTGTCTGTTAGGTAACCTGTAATCAGATAATTTGATGTAGATAGTGTAGATGCTCCCATGAAAAAGAACTAGGAGAACATTAAATCTGAGTTTCTTCTCTCTGTCAAAGCTGAATGGCAAGTAGGTAAACAAATTTCGAAAAGTCTCCCCTGCTGAGTCCAATTTTTCTATTTGCTTTCATACTGTAAGATTAATGCTTCACTCTCATTGTTTAAGGGTTATTAAACACTTTGCATCGGTACCATGTGCAGTTTAGAAGGGAAAATAACACTAACCCAGCAATTTGGAGGGAATGGATATTAGGAGTTTCCTCCTCAGAAAGATTATTTTCCTTTTAAAAATGTTCGCTATACATGTTTTATGTTCAGAATTTTTTTAGAACTCTTATTTGAAATGCTAATTGCTTTTCTCCCTGACAAAACAACCACTACCATCCAAATATTGCCCACAGTTAAGGTTCAGTGGGACTACTCTAGATTTACACCAGTGAAGGTGTACACCAGTTGAGAGGAAAAAAAAAAAGACATCACAAATTGTCTTTCTTGAAGACACTGCGAATACATCAAACTGCATTTGAGAATTAAGATTTTATTTTTAACTACAGGTATCCAACAGTAGGTAATTTCAGGGAGAGCCAAGCACTAATGCTTCAGCCCATTTTTCAGTTGAACTATCCCAGGGGAAAGGAAAGCTGAAAGGTCTTTTCAGAAGTGTTTCTTTTAGTGACTTGCTAAATAATACTGTGTATGTCCCATTCTTAAAAGTATTAATACTGTTGGTCTGGTTTAAAGGTAAACCAGTGGGAGAAATGAACTCAACTCAAGAGAGATTACAAGTCAGACTTACAATTTACTGAAAAGATTACAGTAAATACAATGATACTGAGAAAAAAAAAAAAAAGATTTTAACCCACAAAAACAAGATGTATAATGCAGCACTGGGGGGCACAAACACAATGGACTTTCTTAGCCTCTGTGCTGAGCACCACATGGTCCCCCTGAGTAAAAAGTAAAGTAAAGGAAAACTTGTTGGTGAGAATGATGGTCGCAGTCTTTTCCTTGAGAGTGGCAGTCGCAGTCCTGCTGGTTCCTCGTCTGGATCTGACAAGTGCTACCAGAAGTCTGAAAACCCAAAGATTATATATCCTCAGGGCCAGGAGTTTCTCAATGGGTGATTTAACTCTCTGAGTCATCAGATATTTTTGGAAGCGTTGATGGCCCATTAGCAGACATTATCCTCAGGCTGGGTTCGAAGGTGCTGATGCCTTCCCAGAGGGAAGTTACCACAGCTGAGTCCTTGGCGTGGAGACAGAAACATTCCTGTGCCTTGCAGGGTTCTTTAACACCCAGTTTGTAGCTTGAGGTGTCAGGTGTGCCCTGGGCAGCTGCAAATGATCCATTATTCACTGTTTGTCAGAAATTACATAGAGAGTGTAGAATACACAGTTTTGGTTGCACCTACATGGTGATAAACTGGTCCTGGCTGCTGTAACTAGGACAGTTGTCTTGCCTTATAAATAAAATTAGGACAAAATATCCTACACTTGGTACTGTGTGTAGCTAATACACTAAAGCTGGTCTATGAAATATAAAGAAAAACTAACTGCTACAGGATTGTACCCTATTGTCCTAGGGCAATAATACAGTAATGTATTAGCCAAAGACCCACCTAAAACCCCTAAGGGCTAGATAAATTAGAAATTTTAGGGTCAGTAGACATGAATAAATACAGGGCCATCAAGTCAAATTATCAGTTTTCAGAACATGCTAAAAATCACATCCATAAGAATCTAGTCAGCCAGGTAAAAGCTTTTGGTATGCATAGACCGTCAAGGAAGTTTGATTTTGTTTCTGAGGATTATAGAGGTTCTTTGATAAACTTTTGAAAGAAAAAATAGTAGTTCAGTTGATTCTTCCCAATGAAATTTCATTGAATTGAGGAAGCAACAGGCTGAGTCATAATGTATGCAACTTTGCACTCGAAAAGTGAGTGGTAGGCAATTGAGTAAAAGACAACAGTAGGCCATTGATGTGTAGAAAGTCAAAAAGATACAAGGAAGCAATTTTGCTTCTGAGTTTTGTTTGCCAGTCTATTGTACATTGTGAATTTCTGGAAAACTCACAAGATTATATGGGTGAAAATTTATAACGAAACTGTTACATAGTGCAATCAAATTAACCATTATCTTTCTGTATACAATTAAGAGTGAGAAATTTTTCCTTGGTCACTTGGTGGTTTAATATGTCATAGAGCAACACTGCCTTCTTTCTTGAGTCAAAGTCTCACACTTGTTAGAAATGAACGTTGTAAAATTCAGGATAACATTTTTTTTATAGTGCTGTGAAATTTCCATAAGCAAATACCTTATCTATTTTCAGGCTCAGAACCCTCAAAGGTTGAGTGTAGCAGAAACTTTGAAAGAAAAAGAGATGTTTGTCACCTTTAAAATAATTTTTTGTTCTTTAAAATATAAGTCTTCTAAAGGGTCACATAACTTGAAAAAGCAATACCTAACCCTTACCAAGAAATGGATGTGCTTTGCGTTTTTGCCATATTCAGTTGCATGACACTGACAGATACTGGACAGTATCTTATGCACCTTCTGTTTAACACCAGATCATTCAGATAAATTCATTTCTTGACTGTTCAGAAAAATTCCTTTCTTGATGGTGCACCTAACTTCATAGGATAGTTATCTTGGGAGAGTTTTAGTACTTGTTTGTTTTGTATTAAAGCTTGAAAATGCATGCTGGCTGACTACAGAAAAGTTTGGAAGTGCAGATTGAAGACCTGACCAGGAGAAACTAAGATTCAGTGCAGAGAGATGTTCTAGAGACAATTGTCTCAATAAACATGTTTTTCTTGGGGTGAATGAGAAGAAAGTCTTTACTAGAAATGTGCAGGTGGTGATCTGGGCATCCTTCCAGGACTCTGCCAAACATTAGAGTTGACATAAGGTTTTCGACAGGCACAGCCTTGGCAGAAGGATGCCACTAGCAGCTGTCAAATGCTAATCTTCCTCACAGTGAAATAGGTGAATGGCTTTTGGGAAATCCCAAGTGTCTGAGCTGGAATAGGAGGTATAAGAGAGGACAAGGAAGTTTCCTTGTCTGTCTTTTGGTTAGCACCATTGTGCTATTTTAGATCCTTCTGAAAGCTTTGACTTTTCATCATGCTCTTCACTGTATATTAATGCTGTCCTAAAAATAAAGTATCAACATTGTCTGTGGAAGTGCTGCAGATACAGTCACATGATGTCTGAGGAGGTCTAGAGATCAGAATGTAGGAAGAACATAAAACTGTCAAAAGATTAGGAGTTTATAGAACTGTGTGTGTTGGTTAATGCAGATGGCATAGAATATCTTGAGTACAAGGGAAATTTTTTTTTCTTTGTTCTTGCAGTAAAAATCTAGTAGCACAGCACAAGTTTTAAGTGGATTTTTTTCACTTAATAGCAAATGTTCATGTGAATGATTTGATGAATTACTAGGGAATAAGGTGTCAGTTTCTTTTACTGTGTCTGTTTGCTCTTTCCTACTACTCAGTTGATTGAGTGGAGAGGCTAATTTTTAAGAGTAGAAAATTCTTGGAAACACCAATTAGATGCTATTTGTGTTGCTCAGTTCAACTCAATTATGCATCAGGTTTCTTGTCCATACTACAATATTGGAAAAGTGTAAGCTTTTAAAAATTATTATTAATATTGTTACTATTATTGTTGTTGTTATTTGTAGGTTTTTAAAGCCTGAAATCTGGATGAAATGTAGGCAGTGTGAATATTCTTCAGCCTTTTATATTTAAGCTCTTGTGATTCTCAACTAAGTTGACCAAAATAGGTAATTTTCTTAGTATCCCAAACCTGCCTGTATTTTGAATGTAAGGCTTGTAATGGATATGTCCTATGACAAAAATTCTTTTCTACGTCCATGTCTTGTATTATTTCTTTCTTATTTTCTATGCATGCCCTTCCTAACACTGACCTCCCCCCCTTCTCCCCCCAACAATTTGATGTAGAAAATCTGAAGAAAATTAAATATAAATTCTGTTAGGCATAGTGTCAAAATGCTTCTGAAGTGGCCTCTTACATGAATTTATATGCAAGAAATACTGAACTGAGATTAAATTGAGATTTTTCAGATGAAATGGAGATTCTTCATAGAGGTAATTTCTGTTACATGGTAGAATAGCTTTATGTTTTAGAGGTGTAAATCTTTATGGGGCAAGGTTTGTAGCAAGTAGAGATTTAAAGATCAGTGAGATGTCAAGAACTGCAGGCATGCTGCTGAGCACACAGACATTTTTTTCATGTTACATTCTCCCACATTTGTTTTCTCCTGAAGTAGTTTCATTGATATCATTAGA
>VXBX01007373.1:260595-270891 GCA_013400415.1 Scytalopus superciliaris
TATATAATTAGAATTTCTTCTGATTTAGGGTGTTGTGCATGAGATTACAATGAGGTCTTCTGTGGTCAGTGTTGCTTGGGAAAATTAAAGTAGATTCAAGCATACTTTATGTAAAAACAAGCTATCTCCCTTTTACCTTAAAATCTAGAGAAAGCAATTTGTAGGACACAAAACTTCCATACAGGACTGAATTCCTTTATTTCATGTTTTCTTTTTCAGACATAGTATTTCCATGAAGTATTAATTCGTAACTCTAAAGAACTTGTCAGTATAATTTTCAAGNTATGTATTAAAAGGCTTTTGGCAGGTACAAAATCACCTGGTGAGTGACACTGCGGTAGTGTTTGACCCCATTTGGTCTGAGATTGGTAGATTATGTATTTGTTGAGTTTTAACTTCACAGATATATTGTGATTAAATCAGGAATGTGAGCTTTGATAAGCAGAATTTGATTTCAGCATGTAAAGTGCCTGAGCAGCTGAAGGAGAACCTTGTTTATTAGAAAATCTTGCCTATTTCTAGTCAGGACATTTCTCTTCTCTTGCATGTGCTCTTTCTCATGGTGGCTGCTGTATATTATGCAGCCACTGAGACAGATTTTTCTTTTCTTCGTAGATGTTCAGGGCAAAGAATGCTCCATGGTGCAGTGACTACATTGCCTGGCAGGCAGTCTTCGTTTTCTGTGAGCTTTCTACTACTGAGCATCATAGTTCTCTGATGCAAATACTTGGCAGTAGAAAACTGCAGCTTTGTAGCCTTTGTCACCAATCAGCTCTCAAAAGCTCTTGGAATTAGGGGAAGAAAATATTGCTTGAATATATCTGCCTTTTTGTACTACTTTGATTGTGTGTATAAAGGGAGCATCTATGTAAATAACCTTGCTCAGATTCAGATTTTCAATCTCATGTTGGAATCTCATGTGTGATAAACAGCAAGGCTACTGCTCAGTGTGCACCAACACCTGTGAATAATAATAACAGTGAGAAACTACAGCACATCTGTTCGTGATGTTAACTTTCCTCAGTTTGTGAGATTGCCACCACCAGATGTTAGTCTTACGTGCTTTTTTTCTCACTAGATACTGAAGGCCTTCCTGCCTCTCTTTGCTTCTAATGGCTTACAGGAGTGCCCTTTGGAGAATTCTTGAAAAAAATTGCGTCACCACAATGATCGCTAGGAACCACCACTTTGCTGTGCTGATCTGATGATTATCAAACAAGATGGGATAATTTTAAAACATGGAAAACTGGAGCAATATTGAAGCTTAGTATAGTTTTTTTCTTGTGACTAAGGTCATATTTATGTAATAAACATGCACCTTAGGGACAGTAAATGTCCACTTAATTCTTGACCAAAGGTTTAGTGTTTTAATTCACAGAGCAACAGCCCATTTTAGTTCAGGGGCCACTGTTTGATCTTGTCCTAGGTGAATGTTTCTAGTGGAAAACATGAACATTTATTAGTAGGTCTAAATAAGCCAGAACTGAGTACAAATATTTGTAACAAATAACTTAATAGGGTACACTGCCAGATCCATGCTTTCTTTAGCTCCCCCTCACTGTTCATAATACTCAGAAAATGGGAAACACATCTGCCAGTTTAGTCTATATTAATTTAAAACATTGCCTAATTTAGTATGACAATAGGAAACATTTGGCTTTTTTTTTTCCCTCTGGTTTTGTGATGAGTATGACTTAGGGACGAACAGTGTTGCATGTGTAGTAGGAGGTTTTGCACAGCTTTACAAAACGCCATGTAAACTATCAAACAGGCCATTCATCAGCAGTTCTTGGTTTTATAAAGGGATGTGACTTATTTTTTCTTGAGTGTTAGGCTCCATTTACGTGCCAGTTCCTGGTCCTGGTTCTCTTGTGGTTTGAAGTAAGGTGTGCTAAGAACTCCTCTAGGTTATGCCTGGGGTACACAGTGACCCTGTTTTGTTGACAGAGCACCATTACACAACCAGTGCCAGGGAGCAGGGCTCTGTGCCATATAAGCATGTGCTTCCCCTTGCCATCAGACAGCCAGAATCTGTGTCGCACAGAGTCAGTGTCTCCCCATGCTAGGCATACACAGTTACGGTTTTGTGTGATGCACACCATTAGATATTGCAAGTAACAGCTGCTCCCTGGGGGTCAGTTCATATTTGACTTGCATACAAGTCTGTGCTGCAAAGCATTCTGCCTGTGCTTTAACTCTGCAATTCTGTTGGCATAAAGAGAAGAATAAAGGTACTATTGATTGACTGCATTGCTCTTATGCTTTAATCATAGGAATTCTGCTTTAATCAGTAGAGTTTTGATGGTATTAGTAGGTTTTTATTCCTAAGGGATGCTTTTGGTATTCACATTTTGCTTTGGTTTTGTGTGTTATTGTTTTTCTTTGGTTTTTATTTCCTTTTTTTTTTTTTTTTACTTTGTTTTACCACTAACCTGAAGATTTAGTTCTAAATAAAAAGAAACCCCTCTAAATGAGGACCAATTTGGAGAAGATTGTGGTTACAGATCCCTCCTTTCTCCTCCCTAGTTCTAGTAGAATTGAGATCAGAATCCATGCTGATTGTACAAAGATGATACAAAACATTTTTGCAAAGTTCTTAATAAGTATTTAGCACGCTTAAGACTTGTGTGCACAATAAAAACCCTTGGCTCTCTGTATGTATGACTAATGCTCAAAGCTAAGAATTTTTGCAAGGCCAATGGTAATAATTGTTGCAATTTTAAAAAAGTTCTTTTTAATTTGATTTCCATTTTCTCAGTATGATGAAATGAGCTGATCTGTGATACAAAACTTGTGTAATACAAGGATGATACACTTTGGTCCATCCTTCTCATTGTATCCCCATTTTGGTTTACAAGAAAGCAAAATTAACTTTGATCTACACTGAGATACATTAGAATGAAATCTAGATGATGTACAGTGAGTTATGTCTTTTCTGTTGAGTCTTCTTACAAGGTCTAATATTAAAAACAGCATACACTTGAAGACATTTGATCATGTATTTGAATGCAGCTAGGAAACATCCATTAAAAAAAATCATTAGATTAAAGGGTGATTTCTTTGTGTGATATCTGTGATTCAGTGGGCCAAATAAACATGAAGTTTTAGATGGGTTAGCTATTTGAATGGGCACACTCATATCCTCATCTACTTATCATTTATGTGACAAAGGACCTTATGGCTGTAGTAAAACATTGAAAACCCTTTGGCCAAATCTTAATACAGAAAATCTACTACTAAGTATAGTGGAAGTCATACAGGAAAGATAACTTCTTCACTTCATATGTAGATATTGTCTCTGCGAACTGTGTACAGACTGTCTGATGACTTGTATTCTTCTAAATATGCCTTTTGGAAACCCTGAGAAATTAGATGGTTTGGATAGATTCTTATAAAATACTCATCTGTTATTTCAAGTAGAAAGATGTAAATGTTGTCTGTAAGCTGTTGTCTGTAAATGTTGTTAGGTGGGTGATCCTAATGTATTTTAAATGATTGGAAGATGAGATTATATTTGCTGCCATATGGATATTAGAACTGTTCCAACTGCTAATTTCCCTATGATGCACATGAAAGAATGGCACTTATGTCTTTGTACTGTCTTTATAAATGTTTTTCTTTAAATAGAAAATGAGGTTTCTGGTTTGTAAAATTAATTTTCATCCACAAGTCTTTGTCAGCACCAAGAAAAAAGTGACCTTAGTCTTTGTTTTAAAAATTTAGTATTATTTCATTCTACCAGTCTATGACAACAGGGAATAGTCTAGTAGAAACTTAGCAAGTTGTCTTGTTTAGCGTGATAGATATTTTTGTACTTAATTTTTCATGTGCAACATTTGGTCTGATGTCAAAAAAACTGAACTCATGAGACTGAAATTGCTCATGATAGACCAAATCCCTGCATACACAAATGCAGTCTCAGCAAAGTGGGCTATTACTTTTTTTTTCCTTTAAACTCTCACAGCACCATTATAGTAAGTTTGTCTGTTGTTTTCAGGTTGACCCCCTGTTTACAGTGCCTGCACCTCCACCTCCGATTTCCAGCAGTATCACACCTCAGATTCTGCCTTCCTACTTTTCCCCATCTTCATCCAATATTGCAGCACCAGTCGAGCAGCTTTTGGTACGGACTCGTTCAGTGGGTGTAAATACTTGCGAGGTTGGAGTAGTAACAGAACCTGAATGCCTTGGACCATGTGAGCCTGGGACCAGCGTGAACTTGGAAGGAATTGTGTGGCATGAAACTGAAGAAGGTAAATTGTTTTTTCCATTAGGTTTATCTGTGAGATATGTTAACAAGGAGGAGGCTCTGCTGTATATGTCTGTTGGGACACCATGATGTACAATGGCAGTCACAGCTTTATGGCTCACCTAGTGAGTTTTTCTTTTAGAAACAAATGGCAGGTTTTTTATAATTTAAAGCAACTGTGTTTTCCAAATGACCTACCATGTAACCCAACCTAAAAATAGAATTGTTTCCTCTTGCTATATTAAGAAAAGCATATGGAGAAATTACTAATAGAATAGCATAAATATGCTATTTAAATGTATGTCGTGAGGAGTATATATGTGATGAGAGTGGATATATGAATATTTTAAATGAAAACTTAGAAAGTTGATTATTCTGGAATTTAGGCACTATGATAAGAAATGCCACCATTACATAAAAATGTAATTTATGTAATTTTACATAAAAAGACCCAACAGAAATTCACTTTGCTTGCCATTTTGATTACTTGAAATATAACAAGAAGAAAGCATTCTCTCTTGAAGAAAAATGTTCCATCTGGTGAAGAAGTGCTATTTAAACCAGGGTGATTTCTTTAGTGCCCTTTGAAGGCATTTGTCCAAGGAAGAGTGTTGGAGAGCTTTGGGGAACACTAAGCATTGATTTGCTATGATTTAAAACAAAGTACATAGAAAGGGGATTATGTCGTGATATTCAGATTTTTCAATTTTGGTTTTCAAAGGCCAATTATTAAAATACCAGCTTTCTGCTGATAAAAATACTGCATGTGTACGCTAAATTTCTGTGATTTTTGATTTAATAATAGCAGATGTATCAATTTATACCTGTCTGACAGTCTTCCTGTGATTTTTCTTATGTTTCTTTTGAGGATTATTTAATTTTTAGTGATCTACCTTCCTCAGCAGTGAAAACAAGATTATTTACAGAATTATATATTGACAGAATACAGTAGTGTGTGGCTTCATGATAAATCCTGACATGCTTCAGACCATATGCAAAATGGCATTTGGTCCTTTGCAGTGATATATAAGACCTCACCAAAGTGCTCTACAATGTCCTCTCAAAAATCAATAGAATCAGATTTACTTGCTTTTATATGCTTTCATCCATCCATCTTTCTCTCTCTGTATGTCTACAGCAGATTCATAATGTAGATTGATCCTTTTAGATTGTTTTTAAAGCACAGTATAAATTTTAAAATATCCCTACAGACATGACTGCCCTTAGCAACTCCAGTCTTCCTTGACTGGCCTGCATTAACCAGAGTTGGAATGTGTGGGCGTTAACTGTGTTGACATGAAAGAGCAGTAACTGTTAATAGTGTTATTCTTACTGAATAAACTAAACTTCTGACCCCCACCGAACTTAAGAAGCCTTCCTTCTGAAAGGTTTGGCACCAGAAATTAAGTATTAAAAGAGTGCACTCTGGTCAGGATGACATTCCATTTACCAGTATCTCAGCACTCTCCTCGTTTTGAAAACTCTTTAGTAAATGGAACTTAACTCTCTTAGCCTTTTCCTACTTTGTCTAAAACAATTTTCTGAAACAACTCAGTTCAGTAATGGCATGTTTGAGCAAAATGGTTTTGAATGTGCCTGTTTTCACAGCTTTGCGAATACTGTTTGGCAACAGTGCAGCTATGAGTGACTACAAATATAGATAAAATGGGGTTCTCAAATACTCTAAAAATACAGTTAGAATGTAGATTAAGAGACTGAAGATAATTGATGTGATTTCATATTGTGTGGTTGGTACTGTGCTCTTTGTATTTGACTGTTTCAGACCCTGCTGACTGAAGAAAATAACATAAATTTGACTGTTTATTCCCAGTGTTCACAATCAACACTATATTATGAAAAATGAATTACTTATGATCATTTTTGCATTTTAATGAAGTTTTGATGTTTAGGGCACACATATATGTGTATATTTAGCTGTTTTCAAATTTTCTGACTTGTTCATGCAAGCACTGTCTAGCGGCTTGCATGAAACCATTTCTGCCAAATTCTGGGAAATGCGGTACAGATGAGCCTTCTATTTATCTTTAATAGAAGAAAGATTATCAGATACTCATTTTCTCCAGTTATGATTTTGACTTTAGGGCAAAACATGACCTTTCCTAAAGTGGTGTAAATCCAGATTAGGCTAACTGAAGACTTTGTAACTAGGCACGTCTAAAACCATCTTGTTGTTCGTAATGATCAACTAACATAAAAATTTCTTTTGCAATGTTAATATGTTTCTTTAGTATTCACTCCCTTTACTGCTCGCCAAAGCTTAATAAAAACACATGTGCAAACTGACATTTCCCTAGCTGTTTATATATACAATAGCTTTTTAATATAAAACAATTCTAAGAAGCTAAGGTATAGAAATTTCTAATCTTGACTTGTGTTTTGAGACATTTGAATTATTTTGTATCTGGTTTAGCAACTCTGTAAAATGAGTTGTGAGGTGGTAGGAGTAGCCTTGTAGGATGTCTGCATACTCTATGGCATATGAGAACTATGAACCAAACGGGTTGCAGCAACTAATTGTGGGAATGCAAATACAGAAAAGTGTGATGAATCACAGTTATTACAACAGGAATAGTACAGTGAGTGGAGAAAGATAAACAGTTTATATAGAACTCATTATTAGCATAAATGTCACATATGCTTTATAGAAAAGAAGGTATATAATAAGAATTTATGTTATGAGAGTATTTGAGATAAGCAGTTTACTTTTAGGTATGTTAAACAAGTTGTCACATTCTGTTGCATTTGTTCTTCAAGTGCAAAAAAAAGGATGATGTTTGGGTTTGCTAGTCATATTTGTAAGATAGAGGAAGATAGCAACACGGGATTTCAGACAAAACTGTTGAAGATCAAGCAAAGCATTGTTACTACAACTCTTTTTATTTATTCCACACCAGTGTATTCCATTAATTTAACAAATCAGACGCTTTTTTCCATAGTGTTTTAATCTTAAGACATGTAGAGGAAAGCTGGCATCTGAAATCATTCAAGACATGAAAGACATTTAATTACAATGGTTGGTAACCATAGCTGGTTACTCATATAATTGACTGAGACTGCTGGTTATTACGTGGGTATTTCTCAGTTGCTCTACTAAGTTGTGTAGTGCTTAGTTTCTATATATGTGTGCTGTAGGAATTGCCATCTGCATAAAAACCTTGTTTGTATATAACTTTATATTTTGTCCAAAGCAGTGTTAATAGCTGTAGAAAAGAGCTGAGGCTGCCCTGTGGTAGAGGAGTGAAAAATGAATATGGGCAAGTCAGCCTGAAACTGGCAGCTGATGCAGTTATTTGACACCAGAAACTATCATGCAGTAAAAGTCCTTCACAAAAAGCAGCTTGGTAGTATTAACTTAGAGAGTATATTTTGGTTTGTTTGGTTATTCTAAATCTCTGGGAAACAGCTGTTAAAAGTCCATTACTATACTGAGAAAAAAGGTTTATCTAGAATCAGTTACTTGCTAAATCATGTAATTATCTTTTGGGGAAACAGTTTGAAGACAGCATTAATTGATTCTTACAGCCTGGAGGAAATAAAAATGACCCAGGAAAAAGGGAAACTGCCAACCAACTTTCTAAATTGCCTAGAGCTCACTTTTTTGTTTAGCTTCTCATATGCAGTTGCCCTGGGTCATGTCCTGTTTTTGGTTCTGCATCTAGTAGTAGAGTCTGCCTTTAGAAATGAGAAGTACTAGTTCTGATGATGTCTTGTTTTCTTGAAAACTGTGTGGGAGACAGCCATCCGTCATCTTGCTGCCTTTGTGTGCAGAACAAGCTGCCTACATGCGGCGCCGGAGTTCTCACACTGCTATACTGACATTCTTCCTCTTTGTGCAGTTTGGGTACAACCTGCTCTTGTTCAGTAACAAATAATGGGGAAAGGAGTTGTATTTTTTTAAAGGGTCCTCTTATCAGGGTTAGTTTGTTGATTGGTATAAAAGAAATCTCAATAACTTAGACCGTTGCCAACAGTTGCCAAATACAAGAAACGGGAATCTGCTGGATCTCAGAATTCTGATGGGATCATCTCCAGGGTATTCTGAATTTATTGTATCATCAGTTCTGACACTATTTTTGAGAAATTTTCAGTAGAAAGGAGAATGCTTATATGACAGAGGTGTGCTGATACGTGTAGTTTATGGGTTTCCCAGCCTGCCACTTTTGCAACTAATATGCATAGATGTTTTGAAAACATATCTGTTGCACAGAACTGATGTGGATTCCTCCCTGCCTTACAATGTGGTCTTAATTTTGCAAAAACTACTTTAAAAGAACAGTCTGTTTTAAATGTCTTTGGTTAGATATGTGTTTGTACATGTGTGTATGTGTCAATAGAAACAGAAATAGAAGAATGAGAAGTAGTCTGACTGCCTGTTATTCCTGCTAGCAATTTTTGTGGTTTAACAACCACATTTTCTTACTTTCACAAATACAAAGGTATGATGAAACAATGAAACTTGTAATGTTGAAAGCCATGTCAAATATGTAAGGAAACAAATGTAGAATTTAGAGAGTTTTAAAAAAATCTTTTTAACCAAAGGATGTTACAACAATTCACAGAAATTCAGAGAAACATGATTAAATCATGCTGTTGTCATGAGCTCAAGCAAGGTTTATTGAGAGAGACAATAGTCTCTATTAAAGCAAATGATACAGTTGTTAAAAACAGGTATGCTTTCAGACTGGCGCATTTGTGTTCTGTCTTTGCTGTGTGATGTAGACCATTGACTTGCTGAGTACAGGAAGTGGTGGGTTGATCTTGTTGTCAGAGTTGAAAGACAGTGGATATATATATATGACAGAAGCATAAAGATAGGCATTGCTCAGAAATGAGGCTTTGTTATGTCCATGTTACAGACAAGTGGTGTGTGAAGAAAGTAGGGTTTTTTGGCTAGCTCCATTAGCAGAACACCTAAAACCCAGTTTTTTCCTGCTGTCATGTGAGTCATCTGCTGACCCAGTATGAACATCACCCAGTAACAAAATCCTGTCTGTTCAGAAAAAGCCTTTACATGTATTTATATTTTGAGAAGCTGTGTTTAATTTTTCCTCTTTCTACAGCCTGTGGTGCCAGACCCAGTAAATGAATGGATTTAAGGAGACTTAGATTCAAGATTCTTTATAGACCTCAAAGGCGCTTGGGGTCTGACACCTTTGTTACAAACACATTGTTTGACACATTGTTACATAGAAACTTGTAGCAGATGCTAAATGGGAAGCCACAGTCTTGCATAAAAATGTTTGTGGTTTATGGAAGCTCTAGCAACTTTACAAACAGAGCCTGGAGATTGCAATTTGGGATGTACACAGACTGAGAAAAGTTTTAAGAGTTAGTGTTACAGGATTCAAACTGTGAGATGGATTTAGCTGCAGTTAAACTGAGGGGTTTTGGATCTGAAGAGGCCTTTTTGATCATCTCAACAGTTTGCTTGACCTTATCAGAGTGCACACATTTAGGGACATAAATCCTGACATTGTCCATGACTGGCTTCTGACATGTTTCTCACGAACTTCCTTGAAACACACAGTGCTGGCCACTGTTAGAGGCAAGGAGTGCCTCATACTTGTAGTCTGTCTTACACTGTTTTCATTTAAAATAGATGAAGCAAATGGTAATTTTAGAGTATCCACAGAATCCTCTCAAATGGTTTTAAACCGTTGGGACTGCCGCTATGAACCAGGTGCACGTGGTTTTGATGTGGCTCTAATGAGTTGCCATGAATCAGCTGGGCTGTGATAACCAAACCTTTGGAGGCTCTTTCTCTGAAGCAAAGAGTAGATAAATCATTTCAGTATAAACCTCAGTGAAGCAGAAATGCAAAACAGGTTATGCATAGTCCCTGCTGGCAGTGGAAGGGAGATATGTATAGGTAGGAAATATTTTTACTTCTTTGAGTTTCATTTTGATTCTTTTGTGAAGTACTTATTAAAAAAAAAAAGTTCAATTAGTCATTCATTTAAATGTAAATTTAAGTTTAAAGCTGTTTGTCTAGGTGATGGAAAGCATCACAGATACTTTCTGTAAAA
>VXBX01007373.1:279726-311289 GCA_013400415.1 Scytalopus superciliaris
GGGCTTATAGGGTCTGACTCAGTGGCTTCAGCATTCACTTTTTGCTGAATTGTTTTAGAAGACCTCACAAGAGGTTTCTATTATAAGCAATGCAAAACAGTCTTTCCTAGTTGGTCCTTAAAAAAACCCTCCACTCTCCATACCCATTCCTTGAAATATTTTATGCTTAACTGCTGCTGTAGTATAAGGTGTTTATGACAGAAAGCCTGGGTCAGCCGCAGTGCATTTATGCAGGAAATACAGGTTTGATGGAAATTGGCTAGTAAATAGCATTATGTTCCTAATCACAGGATTTAATAAGTTTCCATTTCGCCCTTAGCTCTACTTAAACACAAATCTTGACTGAAAAAGGTTAAAAAACAACCTCACAGCATAGCTTGGAAAATATATTGCAGTACTGATTTAGGTTTTTGTAGGGCTTTTAGGTATTTTTCATGTGTTTTTGTTGTTGATTGGTTGGTTTTATTGTTATTTTTTGAGTTATTTGGGAAGAGTATTAAATCAGATGACATCTTGTTTATCACAGGTTGGTCTTGTGTCCAACAGGTTGTTCTTTGTGACCATGGCAGAAAGGACAGGAAATAATGATCTTAAATTGTGGCAAGAGAGATTCAAGTGAGGCATTAGAAAAGCATTTCTAACAGCAAAGATAACAAGGCTGTGGAGTAGGTTGTCTAGCAGCTTGTAGAGATTTCCTTTAGAGGAAAATCAGTATGAACATTTTTCAGGATAGGTGCTGATACTTCTTCATAAGTGGGAGGGGTGGGCTGGTCAACTCTTGAAGTCCTCATAGCTCTATAGTCCAGTTCTGAGAACAGGATAGTTCATAATTGATTGTGTTCTTTGGTGGTTTTGTTTGTTTTGCTGGGTTTTTTTGAGTTTGGGTGGGGTTTTTTTGGTTGGTTTGGGTTGGGTTTTTTGTTTTGTTTTGGGTGGTTTTGGTTTTTTTTGTTGTTGTTGTTGTTGTTGTTTGTTCTTTTTTTTTGTTTGGTTTGGGTTTTTTTTTATTTCTCACATGGAGATTTCCTAAGAAGTTAGAACATGATATGTCACTTTCTTTTTTTTTTAGATTTAAAATCAGTTGAACAGCTTTAGTGAAATATTTTTCAATGGCCATAAAAAGCAAACCATACTGCCTAAGCCAGGGCTATATATAAATTGTAGCAGACAGCTATTAATCAAGGGCTCCTGGGAATCAAATATGGAACAGAGAACAACTCTGTTATGGACAGCCTAGTAATGAAGAGACCAACTGTTGAGTCAAAACAGCTGAAGGAAGAAGAAGGAGAGAGTGCAGGTACATTTTGCTGGACACTTGCCCCTATGCTTGGCTTAAGCTTTAATTTTTCTTACCGATACCTAACTAGTAAATATCTCATAATTTTAAAGGATGCTTCTCTGGTAACCTTTGCGTTTCTGTAACATAATCTTTTAAAGCTGTCTTATGAGGAATGAGAGAAGACAGTGTTACAAACATAGTACAGCACATCAAGATCTAAGAATACCACCAAGTCTGAGTGAGGCACATAAATAACACTAATCTGCCTTCTGTGAGGACAGCTATTGGTTTCCATGTGGAGAGTAATAAGGATATATGGTTCTTCTCCTTCAGTTTATGAAACAATTTTCAATGTAATATTTTTCCATCAGTAAATATTTATTAGTATTTTTGTTTGTTTATTTCTTTGTAGGGGGAATTGGTTGTATGCTGAGTTCTGCTTGGAGAGAAGGAATAAAAGAAAAGCTCTTTAAGGTCTGAGAGGTATTATAGCCAGGTCTATTTTACTTGTGCCATCTATGAGACAGTTGGCAGGACAGCCTCCAAGAGACAGAAGTTCACTTCTTTCCACTTTTCTCATTCATCCCTACCATCTATTGGTAGTAGTGTGTAAGGTTTTATTAGTTCTATGTTGTTTTCACTATAGCTGACTTCCTTGTGACAGAGAAGGAGTAATAGTGAGCTTTACCAATAATGTCCTCTTGGATTTATCATTCATTTGGGTTCTTTCTGCAGTTTTTCCTTGTTCTCCTGAAGTTTTTGAAGTCTAAATATCTCATATTAATTTCTCCATTGGTCTGCCATATACTTTTGTCATGGGCAGTCGTTATCCATTTGGTCATCTGACTATGAATCTTCATGACAGTGGGCAACTGTGTTAGAAATACATTACATTTCTCTCTGTCTAGAACCTGGAAGAGAAGGAGGATGTTTTCTCATGGACCACAAAAGAAAAGCCCGTAATTCTCTAATAATATTGTAGATAGATGGTTTATTAATATTCCTTTGAGAAGACCTTGAAGAAAAGAGATCTTTAACCAATAAAATAACTTTTGATTGTGCCTGCTACATTCTCTAGGCAGGATAAGTGAGATGTAGAATCAGAAAAGTAAGTTTAAAGCAGTTTTATCTAGATGCAGTTTCATCTTTTATGTCTACAGTCTACAGCCTCTATCATTGAGAATATCTGAAATCTGGATAAATTTGGAAGGTTCTTTATGCAGTCCCTTTCCTTTCAAAAACAAAGAGCAAAATTGGCTTAGATCTTTTTAGAAGCTTTCTCCTTGACTGTCATAGGACTGTTCAATATGTAGGTGGGAAATCCTTTGGA
The DNA here is from genome assembly GCA_013400415.1 of Scytalopus superciliaris. Taxonomy (NCBI): domain Eukaryota; kingdom Metazoa; phylum Chordata; class Aves; order Passeriformes; family Rhinocryptidae; genus Scytalopus; species Scytalopus superciliaris. The sequence continues at coordinate 282,336 of VXBX01007373.1, forward strand.
GAGAATAAATTATCTTTTTAGTCTCTGAATGTTTCTGATAATCTTCTGCAAAGTCTTCTATAGCATGCTCTCCATGAATGTCTGTGGGCTCATTTTCAGCAATTCTCAAATATACTAGAAGTGGATATACTTAACCTCTAAAGCCAGACGTATCAGAGGTAAAAATAGGTCTTAGTTTTTCTAAAACACTGACTGTTGATTTGTGAATTTTAAAATGACTTGAAATAAATTCAGTGGATATAATTTTGCATGGACTTATTTCTGAACTACCTTAAAGTCTAGCTGCTGAAAGAATGGTGTGCATTTTACTTGGTTTAACGATGTTTTACTTCCACTTCTCAGTTTTTCAAGTTTACCAGATTTGCCTTTTGTCATTTTTGACCTGGAATACTGAGTCAAGTATTTGCAGTAGTCTATGGGTGATAAAGTTAATAATAAAAAAAAATTTCAGAAAAACACCATGAGACTTTTTGAAAGGAATGGTTATTAAATTCCTATTTTTTTGCTTATGCCTTCAGGATCCTATCAGTGTAAACAAAATACAAAGTCTTTATGAACTCTGTGGTCAAGTTTGCATTTCTGATAGACCAAGTGCAGGTTTTGGTGTTCTCAGCAATAGCTCTCATTCACTAAGCAGTTTCATCAAGAAAGGGAAAAAAGGGATTTTTTTAGAGGATAGAGGCTAAAAGTAGGGTAAGTTTGCAAAACCTAAGGAAAGTTAGAATGCATCTATTGGGCAAAAAGGAATCTTCACCCAAGAGGGTTTTTTTCATAGAATTCTACTGTTTTTAAAACCTTTGAATGAAGGATAAAAGTAGCAGCTCTCTACCAGCCTACCAAGACTGTCAGGTGGAGAGACACCACAAAAACTCGATGTGGGTTTCCTTTGGTGTAGCTCTTCTGTATCCTCCAGCCTTCTTCCTTGGAATCTGATTCAGTTCACCAAGCAACCTTTTTATCTGTCTATCCCAAAAAAGTTTCCTCCTAAAAGAAAGGATGTTTCTGATTGTGCCTTATGTATGTGCCTATGCAAAGGAAAGTAAGGCTTCTCCTAAGTAAGATGCTAACTTGATCTGGGATATCTGTAGTATGGTGAGGGGAAAAAGTCACAACCTCTACAAATGTAAATGATGAAAAACCCAGTTTACTTTTTTTTTTATTTTTTTTTTTTAAATCTACAGTCCTTAAATCTGGACTGGTGTTCTTTGTTTCAAAGGCAAGTCTCTTCCTTCTGTGGAGTTTTCATAGATAATTTTCTTTCTCAAGACAACATTTGCAGAAGGTCTTTAACCAGAACAAGAGAAGTGTTCCAGGAGAAAACACCCTTACCAATGGACACCAGTCCTACTTTTGTTCAGTTCCCAAAAGAGGCAGAAAGACCTCCATGTTCTTGTGACCCTTCATAGTTAAAACAACTCTATATTCTTACCTTGATCTCTAGTGCTCTCTTCTGTCTCAGTTATAGAGGAGGATCCATGGGAAAGAAACCTAGCCTCTGTAATCCAAGGAACTAGTTGATTAAAATAATCAAAGATCATTGGCAGAACCTCTGAACACAACGAAACTGTGAGGAAAAGGTGCCACAGCCCTGGCTGCCTTCTGGGTGAGGAGAGAGGCTTGTGCCAGAGATTTGAGAAAGGCAGCCAACTGTCATTCCTTTCACACCTTCCCAGAGTGTTACAAACTTCTCGTTGAGGCATCTGTTGTTACTGCATTTGGTTGTCTACTACTCAGAGATGCGATCCATCAACAGGAACCCAGGGGTGGAGACATATGGAGGTCTGACCTTTTTGCTATTGCCACCCTTTTTCTGTCAGTGCTGCCTTCTTTTCCTGATGAAATGCTCTGAATCTGAGAGATTCTATTCCGTCCTTCCCTCTAAGTGGCCTTAATTTGCTGGTGAATATTGCACCAAAAGTATAAGGGAGGAAAAAATACAGTACTGTGTTTGCTGATTAATTTTGTTCCGGATGTTCATTTTCATAGAATCACAGAGTACACTAAGTTGCAGGGCACCCATGAGGATCATCAAATTCCAGCTCCTGGCCCTGCACAGCACTCCCCAAGAATCACACCATGTGCTTAAGAACGTTGGGCAAATACTTCTCGAACTCAGACTACTTCCTGGGCAGCCTCTTCCAGTCCTCAACCACCCTCTGAATGAAAAACCTTTTCCTGATACCCAACTTAAGCCTCCCGTGATTCAACTTCATGCCATTTCCTTCAGTGCTGTCACTGGTCGCAGGAGTGAAGATATCAGTGCCTGCCCCCCTGCTTCCCTTACAAGGAAACTGTATACAGTTATGAGGTCTCCCTTCAGTTTCCTTTTCTCCAGGCTGAACAGACCAAGTGACCTAATATGGCTTTCCCTCAAGACCTTTTACCATCCTTGCAACCATCCCTTGGAAGCTTTCTAATGGCTTAATGTCTTTTTTAATACTGTGATGGCCCAAACTGCAACTAAGGGTTCAAGTGCAGTGCAGAGCAGAGTGGGACAATCCCCTCCCTTGCCCAGCTGGCAATGCTATGCCCGATGCCCCCAGGACAGGGTTTACCCTTCTGGCTGCCAGGGCACTGCTGACTCACATTCAACTTACCATCAACCAGGACCCCCAGAGCCCTTTCCATGGCACTGGTCTCCAGACTCTTGTTCCCCAGTCTGTACGTACATCCAGGGCTGCCCTGTCCCATGTGCAGAATTCAGCACTTTCCTGTGTTAAGCTTCACATGGTTGGTGATTGCCCATCTTCAGGCGACTTTGTGTCCTGAAATGCAGACTCCTCTATAAGGCAGATAGGTGAGTTAAAAGATTCTAACAACTATACAAATAGTGTGGAAAGCAAGGGAGCAGTCCTGCCATGCAGTTGTCTCCCAGCCTACAGGAGGGTGCATATCCACCTCAGTGAACCCCCACAGTCTCCAGGGGTATAAGAAAAATTGCACTGGCTGAATGAAACCACATTCACAGATTAGGACTGAGGATTTGTAAGGGTTAGATACATCATATGGCATTTCGTGAAAGGGGAGGTCTATTTGAGGTATGCAGATTATTCCATGTAGTAAATGATGGCATCATTTCCCTTGCTTCCATCCTGACAGAAACCATTAGCTATAGTGGATTAGCTGCTGTCTGAGTAGATGTTTTTCTGACAAAGATGATTATGTAAGGAGTGAGCTGTAGTTTTATATTAGGAGAGAGATGAGAAAATTAATGCATCAGAGGATTTGAAGAGAAAGAACAAAACACTCCCAGAAGCCTTGCTTTTGTGGATTGTCAGAAGCAGCTTTCTTTGTGTGGTCAGGAGAGAACATAAATGACAATAAAACATGCAGTGAAGAGTTGTACTTAATCTGACTAAATACTATGCATAAAATCTTTATCAGTCTTCTCTGCTCCTGCAGGCATATATTTTCAGACATTCAGTTCACTTCCCCCTCCCTCCCTTCCTTTTTTTTTCTGGTAAAGAGTTGCAAAAATTCAAATTAAAATTTGTTGGCATTTTCAGTATCATAAATAGAGGATGAAGGATAATACCAGTAGGATCTCTGGTGACAGTTACCCTAGTTCAGACATCACATTTCTTTCCTCTCTTCCACTCCCTCTTCAGTTACAGTGCATTACTAAGCACAGTTCACAGTGGAGTGGTGATCCGAGTTCACAAGCACTGTTATCACAAAGAAAGGAAATTGGAATGTTCCTTGTCAAACTTTATAAAGAAGTAACAGGTGAGGAGTGGAAATCAGAATTAGGCTATCAGGGCTTTTGGTCACTGTATGGTCCTCTCTCCAGCACAAATCTGCATAACAGAATGAAGGGAAGAATTTCCCTCATTAATCCATGTGACAAGGAAGTGAAACAAACCACACAGCTTGTACTACAAAGTTTTTATTGCTTCATAAATTTTATTGAGATAGAAATTAACCAGTTTCCTCTGTGTTTTAAACAGAGTCAGTTTGTGTTTATAGACATAGGGGAAGCTCATCTGTGTTCAAGAATAGATCTGTTTTCTGTTAGAAAAGGCTGCACTTCAGAGATATTTTTAATACTGTCATGTATTAACTTGACACTTAAGAATCTGTGGTTTGGGATTTTTAATTTAACAGCAACAGTTTTTCTACCTGATTGGTTTTATGATAAGCAGTGAAGTATCATGAAAGAGGTATTGAATTATCAGAAAACCACTGTTAGCTGCAACAGATACGCCAAAGTAAAGAAATATTTATATGTGTTTCCAAAAACTTTTCAGCACTGCATCCACATTAGGTCTCCTACCATGTTTAATGAAGCATTTACAGTGTTTTCCTGCTCATTGAGGGAGGAACATATAAGCATGGGCATTTTACATTGTGGCAAATGTATTCAGGAATGTCTTTCATTTAAGCTGTATTATTCATTAGGAGTTTTAAGCTTCCCTAATACATATGGAACTTACACAGCTTTATTTGGGTGCTTCAATACAGGCATGTCCATATTTGAAATGGAAGCTTAATGATGTGTGACTATCTGAAAAATGAGAACATATAGGCAGAGCCCTTGAAACGTCACCCATTTTTTTCTCTATTTATACAATAATGATTGTACAAGATGGGATTTGCATCTCTGAACAATGAGTTAAATACTTCCAAATCTCCTTGAAATCAGTCTTGTGTGTTCATGCATACAGATTGAAAACCATGACTTTGAGACTTACGTTCTGTGAATAAAATTTACGTTCCCTGAAAAGCAAAGAAGGCTGTCATTTCATGCTTCCTAACCTTCGTTGTCTATTTGGCTTCAGCACGCAGAAGCCCACTGCGCCTGCGCAGTCTAGAGGAATAGCTTTCTGCTCTGTTGATTTTTGTTTTATAAAAGCCCTGTTTTCTTTATTGCCTTTATCTAGTACATTTGTAAAATTTATTTAAGGAGCCACAAATTTGTCTTTTGGGCCTAGAGTCCAAAGGAATACCTGCCATCAGGCTATTGGTAAAAGATTTGTTGGATATGACTATTCATTAAATTGCAGGGAGCTATGGGTGAGGCTAGCTGTCTAAAGCTGCTGAGAGTAGGTGGGTTATGGGCTGTACTTAGTGAATATACATCATCAGAGAGATAAATGTGCTTCAGCAGCCTTTTGTTTTGTTCAACTAAAATGGGTGTTGATTTTGGGAAGCTCAGCAAAATCACTGTCATTTTTCTAAATTAGATACCATTCATCCTAGAGAGCACCCATGAAAAACAGCATTTAGGTTAAATATAGCAGCATTACTTTTTTGCTTTATAAATTTACAAGAATAGCATTACATTTATTTCCCTTAGAAAAAATGCTCAGGCTGAACTCAGTGCCTGAGTGAGAGCTAGTTGACAGCACTGTAAACAGGAGTCCTTGTACACTGCAATGTACAGTCATGTGTGCCGCAGCACTTGCCTTTTCACACTACTTGGCCAGTTTTTCTCAGCCATGTTTTATGTCCCTGTAGGGACAAAAACTTCAACATTGGTACTATTTTAAAGAAAGGGAATAAGAGAATAGTCATAAGAATGAAAACTGAAGTTACTAATACAGTGACTGCTTGATCCACAGTAGCTACATAAATAAATTGAAAGGCCTGCTGTATTTTTAATTTTTATTATGCTATTCCAGCACTACCAGTGCTTTCTGCTCTGTTTATTCAGGTGTCAACCAAAAGAACTAAAACTACATCTTCAGCACAATCTGGAAACAAGCTATTTGATGGACTGAATTATGAGTTGTTCTTATTCTTCAGGGTGTAAATATGCTTTCAGCTGAAAGCTAGGGAGGGAGGGGAGTCCTTCATTTGAAACAAGCTTTTAATCTGCACTTGATCTCTGGTTTGGAATGAAAAGCCACATTGGACTGAATGATGGCTGAAAAGGCAGGCTGCTGTGTTAGAGGATTTAGCAGAAGGAAACTGCTGTTCTTTCAGCCAGTACCTTCCCAGAAAGCCCTCTGAATCAACCGTTCAGTGCACTTGCGAAGTCAGAGCACTGAAAATATGTGGATGAAATAGTTTAATTGAAAATATGCCTCACTGTGTTAGTACTGATAATGCAATTTTAAGAAAGTAAATACGTCTTATGGCTATCAATTTCCTCTCTGTAATTTAAATTGAGAAGATTCTTCCCTAAAAGCTAAGTTAATTAAAAAAACCAACAACCTAAACAAACAAACAAACAANAAAACCCCACCACAAAAAAAAAAAAAAAAAAAAAAAAAAAAAAAAAAAAAAAAAACCACCAAAAACCCTGAACCCACTTTCTTCCTTCTGTCTCTTAAAAATCAAGGAAAACTGATCTCTCAAGTTGCTGCAGCTGGTTTCTGCTATTTGATCAAAAGTTCCACTCCTATCAAAACATGTCCATGAAAAGCAGCTTTCTTTTCTTTTGTTCCAGTTTTAACTCTGATAAATAGGAAAAAAAAAAATGGACAAGGCATACTTTGCCAACTGTAAAATCTAGCCATATTACAAAATACTGACATTTTCAACTAAAAGGGTTTTCCTTGTATGTGGTGACAGTACCTGTTGGTAGTAAGATATATGCATGCAAACGAAATTACACACAGCTGTTTAAACTTAATAGTAATAATGAAAGATTAGTGTTTTCAAATACAAGTCAGTATTCTTCCATGTAGGAGTCCCACTTAAATGATCTTCAAACCTCAGAAGAGCACTAGTAAAAAATTATGACGTCATGATTGGTTCTCAAAGTGGTTTTCCATTTTGAACACAATGTGATACTGATTTTGAAATATTATAGAGTAGGTAAAGAAAAATGTATCAATTTGTTGAAAGTTAGCATAGCACGATTCCACAAGGGGTATTTTAATCAAATATGTTACCGTCACTAGTTTTCTAATAGACAAGTCACGACAACATTTGTATGACAGTTCTGTGTGACTGAAAGGTTGCCCTTCTTGGTTTGCATAAAATTATCTTAGGAAATACTTCTTAGTATGTAAAGTTGGTCAGTCTAGCTGTTTCAGTGTTACACCTTTTCTTGCACAAATCTGAGTCTTAAGGAGTGATCTTTGTTACCGATTATTATTAGCAATTAGGAATGTGTTACATTCAGCAAAAGGGCTTTTGGGCCATTGTTGGACAGCTCAGAGTCAATAAACTCTGCGCTGCTCATAATAGCCTTTTTTTCTCACAGAAGCCTTGGACTTGCTCTAATTTCATCAGAGCAGAGGGAAAAAAGAATAATGTGAACAATAGGAGCCATGGAGTTTGATTTAGGCCTAATGTGAGGAGGCTGTAAAAGCTGTCAGGGAGCTTGATTGATTGGCTCTTGGGCTGCAGTCCTCAGTGCAAAGTAATAATGTTCCTGCCTCTTGTGAGAGGGCTGGATGTGTCACCTGGGGTCAGAGCTTATCAGCCTCAGGGGCCAACATTTCAGATGAGGCCAAAGTGCAGTCAATAATTTATACAGAAATTTGTGTGTAGATTCTGGAGTAAAGCAAGCTTTATTTTGAAACTGTTTGTCTGACCAAGGAAATAATTGTTATGTCTGAAAGTCCAGTCCTCTTTTTTTTTTTCTTTTTTTTTTTCTTTTCTTTGAATGACATGGGAAAATAGTCTCCCAATACTGAGATATGTGTTTCTGTCATTATGTTGGTTGTATGAGGGAGGGCGTAACTATGATAATCCTTTGAAGGATGTTACATTGCCAAAATAAATGTAGAGATTTTTAACTGATTCCTAGAATTCAAAGTTTTTGCTTACATTTTATTCAACACTGTCTTCAGTGTCTGAACCTGTGAGGGTCAAAGGTTGATCGGCTCCAGTGCATGAAATAGCCAAAAGGAGCTGTAGTAAGTAGAGTCATAGATCACAGCAGGCCTGGCTAAACTAGCCAGGCTGTTATTAATAAGTGGAGAAATTGGGGCAGCATGCACAAGGGACACTTAAAGAAAATTGTTCAACCAGTTGCTGGCAATAGAAGGGAAGCCTCACAGAAATGACACTGATCACTAGTGGGAAATAGTTTTGCTGGGAGCTCACCTTTGCATTGAATCAGTATAGATGAACACCTGGAATAAGCCAACTGGTTAACTGGATGTTTTACTAGTTTATCCACTTGGGAGGTAATTTAAAACACACGAAAAAAACCATAGTGAACTTCTCTGCAGAACTTTGACACCTATCAAAGTAGGTTAGTTGATAAGTACCTCACTTTTGTTCTGTCCAGCAAAATGACTACTTTGCTTCAGTAGAAGGTAACAAAAGCCCTTTTACCTTTCTTCTGCTCAGGGAGAACACTATTAGTGACAGTTCATTAGGCTTGTTTACAAAACTGAACTGTTATCTTAAGTGTGTAACTGAAATACTCTAACTGCTTGGGGCATCTTTTCCACCAGGAAAATACAAGAATTTTATAATAGGAAAGACAGCACTACCTACTGTTTTTCAGACTAAAATAACTAGCTTGTGGGATAAGAGCTGTAAAATTTATGTACCATTTAGCTTTGGAAAAGTATAATATTTGTCTTGTGATTTTCAAATCTAGAAGGTGGCATTTCAAACATAGTTTTGTTTTTAATCTGTTAATTAGAGCAACAGAAGATCTTAAAATGAGGTTACACCAAATCTTTAACTGAAGTAATCATGTAGGAAGGAGAGCCCTAGACGTGTAAGGTTCTCAATCTGCTTTTCCTAGACCCAGTTAAAAGTGAAATGATGGGCCATGCTGTACTACATTCCTTTTTGGTGTGTCAGTGGGAAAGAGGTAGAAGAAACAGAATTCTCCTCATTTACAATTGCATTTTTCATAGAACTCTTATATATACCCAGTGCTTGACTATACACCACTTTTATCGTCATGTATTTTGCTGTGAAGTTTCATGGTGCCATATTGTATTAAGATTTTAATAGAGTTTATATCTACAGACATAAAAGATATGTCCCTGCAAGTCTCACAAACTGGACAAAAGAAGAGGTACTTGACTCCTGTTAGCTGTAGTAAGAAAATCTAAGAGAGATCTGCAAAAGAAGTCCCAAATGGTTTTATTTCCCTACCCTTTGTCCTGATTGTGTCTGTTTTAGCTGTTTACTTATCCTTTTCCACGGCTGAAGACAATGAGGTCTTCATGAAATAAGTGAAGCTTAACGCAGAGAGAGAGATGTAAAATGCAGTTCAGTAGATTTCAGTGTTTCAGCCACTGCTTTAAATTGCTATTTTAAATTCCAGTGAGTAGAATAATAGAGAAGTTATCATGTCTAGTAACTGCAGTTGGCCTTTGTAAAGCATTGCTTGTTAGGAGGCTTTATGATTTACTGAGGCCACAGCTGGCTGCCAGCAGAGCTACAGGAGTGTGTTCTCTCTTGGGCCTGGTAGCTAGAGATGAAAAGGATCCAAAGCTGGCACAAAAGCAAATAAATGCTTTGACTTTAAATAAAGCATCATAATTTATAAGGGGCTCTGCTTCTCAATCCCAATGAGGTATGTGGATCAGCAGCAGCTCTTTGAGGTTGAGCAGAATTGTCTGCCTGGCTCGACTGCAATTCTGGTATCTGCAGTGTACAGATTTGGAAGCATTTTCATGGTTTGGGATGGAAACTGTTTATTTATTCATGCTGTTTCTTTTCCATAAATTCTCTCTCTTCTGTCTTTCATTCCTTTATGTTTCATTAGCTGCTCTACTGCTTGATAAATAATTGTACCAATGTTTGCACCTGGCAGCTCTTTATCATGATGTAGAGCGCTGGGGAACTAATACCATAGACACCTGAAGGTTTATAGGTCCATTTAGTCGTCTGTTGTTTGTTTGGGTTTTACTCATCAAGTGAATTGTTCCTCCAGTAGCAGAGCTCAGAGCTGGAACACAAACTTCTATTGAGATGTCCTAATACTCACATTAGGAATAAAAACAAAAATGTATGAGGTCCTTAAGAGGTTTTGGATTTTTGGTTTGCTTTTTTTTTTTATTCATAGATACACACACACATATGCATAAATTTTTACCAACTTCCCTATTTCTGCAGCTGTTTCTCAACAGTCTGCTGATGAAAACAGTGTTTCTGTGGTCTGGTGTCTGAGATGAAGACTAGAAATGAGACAGATAATTCTTAAAAGGAACTCCTGAATGCTTGTCTGGGTGAGAAAAAAATTGTTTTGGTTTTCTCTTTTTTTTGGTCTTCTCATATTAAAACAATAACACCTTTCCCCACAGTCCAGGTTTGTTTTATTTTGCTAGGTACTTTCTTTTTAAAGGAAAAGAGTTTGGGAGAGAAGTAAGTAGCTGAAGAGATCCTGTAATTAATATAAAGTGCAGGAAGCAAGTGTGACAGATTAGTTGAAAAGCCCTGTGTTCTGTTGCTTATCTCAAGTGACATATGGTCCTAGAGTACAAGCAAAGCCAGTGGATTGTGGGGCTTCTTTTTCTTTTGCTCAACAAAAAGTCAGAAGAGTGTCCATATGTTCAACAGGCCAGCAATATAGGAGCTGAAATAACACTCCTTGAGAAGTGAGTGAGAAATTCAGGGGATTACAGAACAGCATTTCCTTCTTCTAAAATTGAGACTATGTGGCACTTTTCAGTGTCAGGCTATGTGAATCACAGTTATGATTACTGAAGTAAAAGAGAAAAAAATCTGCTAGAAACAAAATACTTTATTTCTGAAACAGTTTTGGTTTTCTTCAGAACACACAGATGTTAAATGATTTTCAACTTGCATTTTTAGTATCAGCTGAAATAAAGTAAGACTGCAGTTTCATTCTCAAGCTGCAGAAAAACAGTGAAGTGGTTCAGTTGCTCTGGCATAAGAAAAGGTAAGGTTTGCATAAACATCAAGTCTTTAGTTGTACTCCAGAGGTCAGAAGCCTACAGCTCATTTATAATAACATTAATTGCACATTTTTCTGTAAGCACTGCAAACATGTGGTCTGACATTCAAGAGGTGTAACAGCAATTTATCCAAAAGTTTTCCTAGTCCTGCCAAAATCTAATCACTTTGATATAAATCTGGCAGGAGAAAATTATATGAGTGGCTGTGGCTTCGTAGTTTTCAAAATCACTACTCTTAGTAGCTCATATTTTAGTAGAACTATTTAGTTGTGGATTAATCAACAAGCCATTTGGGAACCAATCTGATGTACTTTCTGGGGTATTACCCAGTTTTCATTGAGTCTTTTATTGGTCATTTAATGACTGTGAAATTTAGCCTTTTATTTGATTAGGACGTTTAATACTTCTTTCAGCTCTCCATTTGCATGTAGATCTTGACCACTGGTTATTTCTTAAGCAGACTGTCTTTAGGAGAAACAGACACTGAAAAAAAATTACAGTATCATTGTTATTATAACTAGTAAGGGACATGAATTCTTTAATTAGATGCTGCCCTGTTTTCCAGGGCCAACCTTTCTCCAGCATTTCAGTCATAGCTTTGTCCAGAGGAACTGCCATTTCAGCTTACCCTCAGCAATATGTCTTCCTAATATGCGGGGGGGGTTTTTATACTAAAGCTGGAAAAGGATAATGTTGCTAGGAAGGCAAGAAAAAGAAATGAAACCAGAGCTTCTTTTAGCTGACCATTCAACTGAATATTGACCAGCTGTCTTCATGAGAAAGAAATAGATGGTGGTAAATAAGCTGGAGTCTAGTTTTCGAAGAAGTTCAATGATTTTCCCAAATCAATACATCCCATCAGGCTTCAGAACAAAGGCTGCAGGAGACATGACAGTGATGGAAGTGGCTTGTGTTCTTTTGTGTATTAAGCACATGGGCTCATGGGGAAACAGTAGTTCTTCAGGTTTTTTTGGTGTTTATTCTTTTATATGCATTGGGATAAACTTCTAGATTGAGAAAGTCTATTACAGTTTTTATTAGGTGGAATGAAAAAGTTACTTCCTTGATGGTTCAACTCCATGGTTTCAAGAGGTACTCCTCACTGTATAATTGCTGCTGCTTTTTTGAATGTTAATGGGAGTGTGCAATGCAAACCCAGGGAACATATGTTCTGTGTGTATATTGTTAAAGGTGTAACAGCTTATTTTCAAACTAAGGCAGTGTTTGCTACTTTCAATATATTTTACGAATGGCTTCATAATGAAGGAGAAAATAAAGGGTATGACATTTAAATAAAGTATCCAGGAAGTTTAGGTTGTCGTTACTCAGAACTTAACTGAAGATCACACAGATATGAACGTACTTTATTATGCTGTTGCAGAAGCTGATGTAGTTTAAAACTCAGCTTTACCCACCAGCAGGGCACCATTAACTAAAATAGCAGGCTTTAGCCTCTCAGCCCAATAACCTTTAAGCTTGCTATGCTTTCATAAAATGCAAAATTAACACCACAGCTAAGTGCCTCAAAGGTTTATGACTGTACCAGCAGTATTTGATTATGCTTCTTTTCCTTAATGCTTTCCAATCTTCTCATCTTCATTGCTGTACTGTATTTGTTCAGATGAAGTCCAGTCCTCAGGATGACTAATTGCAGATCTGTGCACCAGATGGTTTGATTACAGGATGTGGTTAGAGTGACTTTTCAAACATTCACTGCAGCAGTAGGCCTCTTAAAAAAAAAAAAAAGAAAGAAAGAAAAAGCGCTTCACCCCACCCCCAGCCCATTAACAAAACAAACTAAAAAAACCCCCACCACTCTTGCATTTCCAAGGCACCTGACAATCATTACATTCTCAGGCTTGCTAATGTTGTTGCCCGTTACATGTGCACCTGCTGTAGATTTAGTTAGGTTCTTGTGCCATGCTAGACAGAGAGTGTGATTAAAGTAGTAAATAAATTGTATGTCTACCAGATCCACATTCAGTGTAGAAGACTTGGCTTCATACATAGAATGTTTACTGTTAATTTTAGAGTACTTTCTTGATGGAAGTAATCAGTGAGAAATAAGCCATTTGCATTGCAAGTCTAATATAAACATTGTTATGTGTTTTTTTATGCCTGGATGAATTGCAGGTGTATATGTGGATCTGGGATTGATGATGATGTGGTGGATATGGTGGTTGGAGGCAAATGAGTTATACTGCTCTTACTAAACCAATGGCAACAAAAAAGCTTGAGATAATCCTAAGACTATAGATTTTCATCTAGCGGCCTTTTGTACTTCATACGTTTTAGTTCTGGTTAGAAAGTGATGTCAAATGTTGGGACTAAGGATATTGCAGTGCCAGATGTAGAGTAAAACATATTTAATCCAATGTGGTGGTGTACTCACTGATGACGGATATGGCATAGTTTGGCTCTCCCAGGTGTGTCTGTATTATATAAGTTTGGGACAAATGGCAAATGGAATTTGACTTGCAAGCAAACTTGTGGATTCAATAATCACAGAGATACAAGGAATTGATTTTGCTGTAAGCATCAAGCGATTATATGATGCCTTCTCAATACTGAGTATTACATCTCAGCCTTAAAGAACTATTATGCCACAGATTTTTTTACTACAAGAATGTATCATATTAACTTTTAAAGAAGTAATCTTACAAAAAAATACTGCAAAACATAGTGTACTTTGGAGAGCTTCCTCTGGCATCAGCAAAAGTTGTCTTAAAAGAATACTCAGAATAGTAAAGGCAGTGTGCAAAACTGTTATTTTTGGAATGTTGAGCACATAGGACTCCACTTATATTTAAAGATAAATGACTTATGTCACTTTTTAAATATACATGACTTTTTAAATGTACATTAGTTTTTATGATTGAAAAGCAGACAAATTATTTCTAATTTTGAAAGATCATTTAAATATTCTTCAACAAATCAGTTACAGAAGTGTTCAGAAAGACTTTGTGCAGATCTGCTTCCTCCAGAATTTTGTAGATATTTTTGTCTAGACTCTCTGCTAAGAACAGAGGAAACAGCTTCTTTTACAAAAATGAAGATATACCCACTCACCCATTCAGATAACTGGTCTTCCGAGTTCTCTGGGAAAAAATCAACTTGAACTAAAACAAGATTTTGCATTTGCCGTGACCTGAACAAAAAAGCAGCCTATGCTGTGAACATTTTCAGGCTTTCCAGCGTGATTAATTGAGTAATGTCTACTTACACTGGAATTTGAACATGTTTCTTTTCTAAAGCCAATATTTAAAAAAGCTGTGGCCTCCATTAAAGATAGTAAGGTGATAATTTGATTCCTAACGACATGATCTCATTTTCAAAGTCTTGAATACAAAGCATAAAAATTCTTGGCTTATGTTCATTGCAGAAAACAGACTCAAGAAAGCAAAGAGATTAAAATCTGGTTTAGACTACAGACTTTTTGTTGTTCTTTAGATGAAGGAACATCTAAAAAGCAAGAGTATATCCTTACAAGCTTAAGGTGGCTGCTAGAAGTGCAGTGCCAAAGTAGTCAACATAAGTAGTACCTTTGCTTGGTATTGAAGATGCCTTGTAATTGTGATGTCTTTATGTCAAAATAGCACATCTTCATTGGTTAGCAAAAGGTTTAGTTAGTTTGTTTCCAATTTGTGATGACATATTTAATTCTATGAATCATCATCATCATCATCATGGCTAGGCTTCGTGAACAAAGATTTGAGAAGGGCTCTACCCACGTTTGCTACAAGCGCGCTGGTGGCTAAAAAGGCCAATGCGCGATAGGCAAGTCCGGTCGCAAAAGGCNATGAATACAGTTAATAATAAATGACATATTTTAGTTCTGATCTTTGTTATGCAGTTACTGAAAAGGAGGAAGAGATGACAGGAAGGAGAACATATATATCACATTCCACAGAACTCATAAAAAATGCTTTTTATGTAGGTTTCTGAAATTATTTTATTACAGGTCATTTTTGTGACATGTGACTTTTCAATTCTGAATAAAATCCAAGTACAAATTGTCACAGTTGTTTTGTACATTTTATCTATGATAAGTGCTTATGTAAAATGGTTTTTTGCTCTCTAGGTATGTGTTAGTTTTTCCTATTTGGGAAATTTTTTGCCTTGAACACTGTGGTTATGAGTATGATGAGTTAAGAAAAAAACTCATAGCATTACATGTACTATGAAGGAAAACAGCAAAATACAGAATCTTTTCTTGGTTCTAATAGGCTAATGAAATTACCTTTGATATAAAGAAGGGTGTGGGCACCAGATAGCCTGTGTGTATCACTGTCATACATTAATGCTTTTGGGGTATTATCCTGCCTTGGCTAATAATGGATTTTGGCAGAAAAGGTACATTACGGGAATTTTAAAACTTCTCAGTAACGTAACCCCATTTTATTATGCTATGAGACCATTTTGTAATTCCCACACTTGAAAACATTCACTGCTTACTGTGTCTACTTCTTAATGATAAAGAGTAGCATGGATAGTAACATTGGAACTTTTAATTTTCTTACTCTTGATTGCTTTAATTTAGAACATATGATACATAAGACTGCAGAAGATAGTGCTGATTTCAGATGTACTATAACTGTGAATAGTTACATAGTTTGCAATTATAAACCAAATTAAACGGAGATGTTTACAACCTCATTGGGGAAGACAAGTTTTTCTCTATTACATCCAACTCTTGTGAACTGTGCTCTGGTAATTTGTCAAACTCTTTGAGTTGACACCCTTACTTGGTCACAGAACCATTTGCATGTAGTCTAAATATATTCACCGTTGTTTCATCCGATCTCACAAGAACACGATTAGATATTTGACTAGGTTTCCTCCTGAATTTGAATCATAAAAAGTCCAAATACCCTCAAGTACGTTGCATTAGAAGTAACTGAATTTTTTCCCCATCCTTCAGTAATAGGTATTTAAAAAAGTTTAGCCTCTTGGGCTTTTTTTAAGAGGAAAATATGTATCTATATATGTATCTCTATATGTATCTGTATATGACAGTATGAAACCTGTGGGTTCCTCAGGCTGTCTGAATTTTCTGTCTTGCTCAGGCAGTGCTAAACAAATTATTGTTACATGATAGGTAGTCTAATGTATAGTGTAATGTAAAAGGAAGACTTATTACAGGGCTTGACGCAGCCCCAGTGAGGTTTGATCCTGTATGTGATATTTTACTTCACAAGATGGAGGAAGTGTGTGGGCAGCCAGGACACAAATACAGATACAGGGGAGTTGAAACAACCTAGAGAAGTTGTTAGGGGTTAGTGCATCTATGACTGCATGCCCAGTGTACTCAGGACAAGTAGTACACCCTGACTTGGTGTAGGCAAGAAAAATTTTCTCTCTTCAGTACTGCATGGTGTGGATTATCACCTCAGTCATCTCCATTTTCATTTTCCACTGCTTTGGTCTAATAAGCCTCCACCAGTTGCATGTTTTGTTAGGCCAGTCTTACTGATATGTTGCAACAGCTGAGAGGGAATATGCTACCCCCGTTGTTCCCCACCACATGGTCCCCAGGGACCCCGAAAGGAGCCACATAGAAACCACAGGGGAGGAACGAGAGAGAGAGAGTTTATTGATCATGGGTAGAGATATGTATAGGTTTTGGAGGAATCAAAATACCACCAATAGGAAACCAGAGGGGATGTGGACTGTTACTAATAGAAATCTACCGTTAGCAACCAATAGAAAAGAGTAAATAAGAACCAATAGGAAAATTCCCTGAAGTTTCTTCCAGGATACTGCTTGCATTCCTGAGTGGTGAGATAACAGTCATCTCAGAGGATTTTGGGAAGGGGACAGTGATTAAAGAAAAAAGAACAAGAAATCCATTTTGTAACATTCATTCATATAACAGTAAAAACCTCTGTTTTTAAGGCATTTGGGCTAGCCCCTTTATCTTCTTCACAAGTCCATTTCTGACAGTACTTCTTCCAATCTAGATATTGCAGATCTATTGCCACAATATGTTACTTACATTCTCCTAACCCATTTCTATGATAATCTTAGAAGAGTAAATGAGTTACCTTCCCAGCCAGTTCTGTGGAATCTTAATTGTGGCTGAGCAATGTGCTGTCCGTTAGGGAAAGGAAATTTATTCCTTGCCACAGCTGCTCTAACACAGCATGGAGATTAATATTATCTCCTACTTACATGGGACTTTTGCGAAGACTACCAAACTTAATGAGATGCTAAATGTAACTGAATTTGAGGGAGGAACTTACTTGTGTTTGCTTTTGAAATACTGACTTTCTTATACTGAAAGTCATTTGAATGTCTTCTAAGAAGTACTGAAATATGTATTGATTTCAGGGGCTTTTATTATTATCCCTATTCTATACCTTCTGCTTTGCCCTGTTTTCTATCAATAGGTAACAGACTATCCCTAGGTCTAGTATATAAATTAATAAATTAATAAAGTGCACATAGAGATCGACAAGATTAAAAATATCAAGGAAGATTGATACTTAGGTCAGAATAAATTTTCATTAAAAAAACCCCACACACCTCAAAATCTCCAAATCCAAACTCAACCTCCCCCTGCTCCCAAAAATAGCAAAATGATAAAGGTGAACTACCTCAAGAAAAATAAATGCAGGTAATTCTCCAGTAACACTCCATGGGATGTCAGAAAGCCCTCCTTGCTTTGTACATTTAAGAGACGGGGCAAACACTAGTATGTGGGCAGGAGGAAGCAGTGGTACTGCTGCAGTGAGATAGGCTGCATGACATAGTAGAATTTAACAGAGGAAAATACCTGTGATTTTCACTTGGAGCCTTATGGAGTCACAGATGCAAGCTGTTAAAGCAAAAGGAGGGCATCAAGGTTACCAGAGAAACACCTTTTAATCTCCCCTCTCTAGTGTGCGAGTGACATGTGGGAACATAGCTTGGAGCTGCTCATTGTGAGAAACGTCATTTCCACCAACAGATATTTCCTCTGGGACTTCTCCTCAGCCCCCAGCACCCCCCAGCTCCTCTATGCCTGTGGAGGGGGTGAGGGTGAAGCAGCCTTCGTGTCTTTGCAGACCACCTAGTTTGCATAGGTTGTAGAAATATGTCATGGTGTTTAAACCCTGATCACAGAATCACAGGATTGGTGAGGCTAGGAAAGACCTCTGAGATAGAGTCCAGCCTGTGACCAAAGACCACCATGACCAAGCATCATCATGCCAACTAGCCCATGGCACTAAGTGCCATGTCACGTCCTTCCTTAAACGCTTACAGGGATGGTGATGCCACCATGAGCCTTCTAAGTACTCAAATCCTGTCTCTTACCCTGGCCAGAATTGCTCTTTATCTTTCATGCTTCAGACCAGTTTGCCCCAGCATACAGAAGTCCAGTTGCGTATTCTTAATAGCAGTGAAAAACCATATGGGGGATAAATTTCAAATCCATTACAGAGAATTTTCAAGGAAATCCCTTCTTCCCTGGTACCTCTGCTAACAACACTTAAAATACTTCCCTGCTGCTAAAAGACCCCGAGGAAATAAGCAGCTGGTTGCATGTTAACTCGGTGCAGCAGAGGGGGATGGTTTTAGTGCAAAATTAGAAATTGTGCTGTTAAGACAAAGCAAAAAGACAGGCTGGAAACATTCTGGCACAATGCCATCATCATATCTGTTACAGAAACACTGCAGATAGAATAAGGGAAGTGTAGAGGAAAAACAAATCACAAGGCTGGCAGCTGCGAGTTGGTGTCTTCACGCCTCTCATAAATTGGGAACATTTTGTATTGTGTTTTTCTTTGATAGCTAAAATGTATTTTTTATTTCAGCGTGTGTTCTAATGAGAAGAGATGTCTGGTTCAGTAATACTACCTTATATTTATCTGTGGCAGTTAATGAATTAAAGGGGTCATTATGCTGACTAGTCCATAAACATGATGATAAATTATGTGAAGAAGTGTTTGAGGGCAACCTGAAAATGTTTGAATGACATCCTCCCTGTTTATTTTCTTGTTACGTATGGTACCCTTACTATTCACACATTTTATAAGCATAATTCAAATAAACTAAAATTAGAATTCTGCTCTAGGTGGGCAGAAAAATTTGCATTTAATAAAAGTCATAAGTGGAAAAGCAATTAAATTACAGTATGTTTTTAAAGGATCACTCTTCCTATGTATGTATATATTGTACTTACTCTTAACTTTACTGTGTTTCATGTCTAGTCCCTTGCTTTCCACAGAGGAAGAAGTAAGGCAAATAATACATGTTTCCAGCTATATCTGCTGAACAAAACTTGTGGTGCATATGTGTGTGTATTTGTATGTTTGGATATATGCTATTTCAAACAAATAGAAGCATCATTATCATATTGTTCAAAGCAAAGCAGATTCTTCTCAGTCACCTACTGATTTAAACACTGTAACTGGTGCTTGGTTTATGCTGGCTGGCTGCCAAGTGAAAGCAATTATGTGCAATAATAGCAAAATTAAGAGGTGAGTGTTGCTGTTTTACAGCAGGACATGGCAAAAACCATTTCCTCCGTCAGTTGTATCTTGATTATACACACATTCACAGAGGCACGCTCTCTTACACACGTACACAGGTGTGCACACACTCTTGTTCTTTGTTGTTTGCTGTCTTTCCTGTGCGTTTTAACTTGAGGTCACTGAAACCAGCAAAGAGGAAGAGTATAGACCACAGTGATTGAAAGTAAATGAGAGTAAAGGTCTCACTTTGTGGGGAAGGAGAGAAGACCAAAACAAAAAAACCCAACCAAACAAACAAAAAAAAAAGAGTAAAACAAAAATCCTACCCCAATTATTGTTCTAACTGTGACAACACTTTCTTTTGCTCCCACTGACAGGTGTCCTAGTGGTAAATGTTACATGGAGGAACAAGACTTATGTGGGAACACTGCTGGACTGCACAAAGCATGACTGGGCCCCTCCTAGGTAGGCAAACATTCTGATTCTGTTTCTTTTCTGTGGTATTTTAACCCCCAGTCTCGGTCAAGAGACTGTAGAGAGATTAATAAAACACAATTGCTTATAATTGGGAACATATACCAGTGGAATGAGTTGTTCTCTGTTCTGGATTGAAATGTGGAGTGGAAATGCTTTTTTACTTTCCTTTTGTATTTTTGAGAGGGAAAGGGAAATACATGGGACTCAGTCAGATGGCAGTTACTTTAGAAATGCATTTCTGTAAGTTTGGAAAATTATTTGCTGCGTTTTTCTAATTAGCTGGATGTGTCCTTACCATTTTTGTAGTTTTTTAATGACTTGCCCTTTGAGACTGTAACGTTCTCATTTATCAGAAGGACATCTGTTCTTTAACATGTATGAAAGTTCTGTTATAGGAGGTAGTGGTGGGTTTGGTTTTTTTTTCTTTAGTTCATGCCTCCTGCTGATGAAATCTCTTGTTTGTACAGGTTTTGTGAATCGCCAACAAGTGACTTGGAAATGCGTGGAGGGCGGGGCAGGGGAAAGCGGGCAAGGTCTGCTGCTGCTGCCACTGTACCCGGGAATGATGCAAGTTTTGCAGAGTCCAGAGGACTTCAGAATAAGAATCGAGGTGGTGCCAATGGGAAGGGGAGGAGGGGCAGCCTTAACTCAAGTGGGCGCCGAACGCCCCCAAACTGTGCCATGGATGAAGTAAAAGCCAGCCCCTCATCCACAAACAAGAGGAAAACTAAGCCTCCTATGGAGCTAGATTTAAACTCCAGTTCGGAGGACAATAAATCTGGAAAACGTGTTCGTACTAACTCTAGAAGCACTCCCACCACCCCACAGGGGAAACCTGAAACTAATTTTTTGGACCAAGGCTGCTCTTCTCCGGTGCTGATTGACTGTCCTCACCCTAACTGCAACAAAAAGTACAAGCACATTAATGGATTGCGCTATCACCAGGCTCATGCACATTTAGATCCAGAAAACAAACTGGAGTTTGAGCCTGACAGTGAGGATAAAATTTCAGACTGTGAGGAAGCATTGAGTAATGTGGCACTTGAATGCAGTGAGCAAAGCACAAATTTGCCAGGCTTTGATCCGCTAAAAGCTCCGACGTCTCCTTCCTCCATTGCTACCCCAGGGACCCCTAAGGGAAAGAGGGAACTGACCAGCAATGGCCCTGGTTCAGTTATCAGTTCTAAAACTGGCAAGAATTCTGGAAAAAAGAAGGGTCTGAACAGTGAACTGAACAGCCTTCCAGTAATCTCTAATATGGCAGTCACACTGGATAATTGCTCAGTAGCAGATGGCAATTTGCAAACCGAAATGCCAAAATTGGAGGCTGAGGGCTTAATTGACAAGAAGAGTTTGGGTGATAAAGGCAAGAAATCAAACAATTGCAAAGTGGATAAAAACCTTTCCAAACTGAAAACAGCCAGGCCCATTGCCCCAGCGCCAGCACCAACTCCTCCCCAGTTAATAGCTATACCTACTACAGCCTTTACAACCACTACTACAGGGACAATACCGGGACTGCCCTCTCTAACAACTACTATTGTTCAGGCTACACCAAAGAGCCCTCCACTGAAACCTATTCAACCAAAGCCCACAATTATGGGAGAGCCAAGCACTGTAAACCCAGCTCTCACATCACTCAAAGACAAAAAGAAAAAGGAGAAGCGAAAACTGAAGGACAAAGAAAGCAAAGAGACGGGCAGCCCCAAGACGGATTCTAAGCTGGGAAAGCTGGAGGATTCAAAAGGGCCTGGGAAAGACTTATCTGGACATTTTTTAAAGGACCATCTCAACAAGAATGAAGTGCTAGCTAATGGACTGTCCGAGTCTCAAGAGAGCAGGATGGCAAGTATTAAGGCTGAAGCTGATAAAGTTTACACATTCACAGACAATGCACCCAGCCCTTCCATAGGGAGTGCCTCCAGGATGGAATGCAGCACTTTGGTGAATGGACAATCTGCCATGGCGCCACTGCACGTGTTGACACAAAATGGCACAGATAGCACAGCTGCTAAAACCAACAGCCCTGCTTACTCGGATATTTCTGATGCAGCTGATGATGGTGGCTCTGACAGCAGGTCAGAGGGCATGAGGTCAAAGGCAAGCTCTCCATCAGATATTATTTCTAATAAAGATAGTGTTGTAAAGGGACATTCTTCAACCACAGCACAATCAGCTCAAGCAAAAGAGTCTCATTCTCCCTATTACCATGGCTATGATCCTTATTATTCCCCAAGTTACTTGCACTCTGGACAGGTCAGTGCGCCAGCATCTGGAAACAGCAGTACTCCACAGGGACTGAAGATCAAAAAAGAGGCAGAGGAAGAGGCTGAAAAGAAGGAGAAGGCAGAAGCATCAGATGCCAAGAAAGGTGAAAACACTTCCTCTAATTTGCAGCCACAACATCAGTCAGTAATAACGCAAAGACACCCTGCACTTGCTCAGTCACTTTATTATGGACAGTATGCCTATGGGCTCTATATGGACCAAAAGTCCTTAATGGCCTCTAACCCTGCTTACAGGCAGCAGTATGAAAAATACTACGAGGACCAGAGACTAGCAGAACAGAAAATGGCACAAACTGGGAGGGACTGTGAGAGGAAGAGTGACCCCCCCTTGAAGGAGATTGGGAAGGATGACAACAAGCAGAAGAATATTCCATCTGCCACTATTTCAAAAGCCCCTTCAACTCCGGAGTCCAGTAAAAATAACACTAAAATAGGGTCATCAGTTCCCAGCAAAGGTGAGGAGACAGGCAAATCACAGATACTTTCCAATCACCAGCAGCAGCTTCAGTCTGACAGTTTCAAAGCGAAACAAATGGAAAACCACCAGCTTATAAAGGAGGCGGTGGAGATGAAATCTGTTATGGACTCCATGAAGCAAACAGGAGTAGATCCAACCACAAGATTTAAACAGGTGAGATCACCGAAAATGGAAGAGAGTCTTGATTTAGGTCGTGTGAGATTTTCTCCCTGATTCTGATATGTTCTTCTACCTCTGCAGCCAAACAGTCTCCACCATCCTTTTTTTCATGCTGCATGGTATTGTAGTCTGTGAATAGACCAATAGACCTTCCCAGTTGTGCTGTTTGAAAAGATTAAAAAAATCAATTAAAAAATCTAGTAAGGTGGTGACAGAACACAGGCTTAAGACCTGAACAGACTATTTTAATTTATATGCATGAATAAAATAGAATTAGATTTCTCTTTTAGATGTAAATTCTAAGCATTTTGCTTAGTTCAGAAATGAGAAATTTCAAGCAAAATAAGCAGCTATCATTGTGAGAGGACTTAAAGTAGATTTGAAACATGGTTTGAAGTGTTTCTTTTTTTTGTTAAATGACAGTTGGCATTTACTAAAGATGGGTGAGCTGGTTCTTTGAAGAGTTGGCTTGAAGCATAGCTCTTTATCTTAACCCAAGGTGACCTTTTTGAAGCAGTTAAGTTTCCCTTCTCTCCTCAACCAACCTCAAGCTCCTACAGACCTACACAATGGATGAAATCCTCTGTCCATTGAAGTCAGTGATAGTTTTGCCATTGACTTCAGTGGAACCAGAATTTTATCCAGTGGCTTCATGCTGACCTACCTAGATGTCACATTGCCTTCATTTGAGGCAATGTGACTGTCTCTGTGCACTGAACTGGAGCCTAAATGCTTGATGCTTTCATGTTCTGGTGTATGGTACATCCCAGACTTTGCCCTTACAGGCTGTCTTTCAAGATACAGTGGGGTCAGGGGAGTGAGAGTTAGGGAGCTCTAAAGGAAGTGGGATGGTACAGTCCTAAGTAGCAGAAGATTTCTGCTGATTCAAATGAATATTTGAACCAGACTGCCCAAGCCTCTAGTTGTGTGCTTGTATTTCTATGGCATGTGCTATAAATGATGCTGAATTGAAGAAAATGTTTACGGTTAGCTCTTGTATATTCTGTATTAGGAAAAGAAGTCTTATTGTTCCTTCTCAGTACTGATTTGGTGTGGTGTTGTAAAGAATTCACATACCTACGACACATTCATAAATTGATTTATGTAATATATTGTGTAAAAAGGTGCCCAGTACATGTTCTTTAAGCCATGTGGTCCTGACCCTATAAATACTTACTTATGTGTAATTTTACAAACTTGAAATAAGATTTATCAACTGAAGAAGTCTGCTTTAATGTCTGACTTCCACTGATTGCCAAGTCTTTGTGGTATCAGAGGCAGCACTTTCCAGCTACATCAGTTTTTCATGTGCATTGTTCCAGGTATTCTAAGTGTGCTAGCATATCATTAGCCAGCTTGAATTTTAATTTCGTGGTTCATAGATATTTTTTGCTCTCTAGTGGTAAAGTCTCTCTGTGGGCTTTAATTAAAATGTTTTATGTATAGCATGATCTCAGGACTTTGTTACAATGCATATGTATTTCATGATTAAACTAGTTAAAGAAGGATATAAGATGAAGCAATTGAATTAAATTTTGATAATAGTCTCTTGCTCCTTTATGAGAATATTGGTTTGACTTTGAGCTCAAGGCACTCTGTAGCAAGTAAACCTCTCCTCTATGCAATAGGGATATCCTATTAAAACAGCTATTAAAAATATATTAACTGAAGTATGGGAAATACCAATAACAAACTTATTTCAACATCCAAGTTCAGAACAACTTTTTTTCCTCTGTATTAGGATCCAGATTCAAGAACTTGGCATCATTATGTCTATCAGCCCAAATACCTTGATCAGCAAAAATCAGAAGAACTTGATCGTGAGAAAAAGTTAAAAGAAGACAGCCCTAGAAAAACACCTAACAAGGAAAGTTCCCTGCCTAACCTTCCTGTCTCATTAGCAAGCATTAAAGAGGAGCCTAAAGAGGTCAAGCGTTCTGATTCTCAATCAGTGGATGAGAGCAAGATAAAAAACGATGATCAAAAGACTCCTGTAAATTGGAAGGACTCTCGGGGTGCTAGAGTAGCAGTTTCCTCACCAATGAGTCAGCATCAGTCATATATCCAGTACTTGCATGCTTATCCGTATCCACAGATGTACGATCCCAACCATCCAGCCTATCGCGCAGTCTCTCCTGTCTTAATGCACAGCTATCCTGGTATGTATTCTGAAACTTGCCTTGCATGATAGTTAAGATTTGCACCCTCAAGTTGCAGTAAAGCCTGCATTTTAGTATTTCTTTTAGTAGCTAGGATAAATTAGAAGCTTCATGGGTGACATTGTGTTGCTGATGAAACTGATTTAATACAATATGTTCCTTTTATGAACTCTTACAGTTCCCAGCTACAGGTCTCTCAACTCTTGACAGTCTCCTATTGCTGGTAGACTGACAGATAGTTTATTGCCTATAAAAATATTCTAAGCACTTACTGTCAGAAACATTATAGTTACTATTCCTTTCACTTAAAGAAGACCCATAAATGTCTGAAATAGCTATCAACTGAACCCTCTTTATAACCTCCATTCATCAGGGTAAATTAGGTGATGAAATTGAAGAGCAAAGATGCCATTTGATAGCCATGTGATCTACTTTTGCTGTTATCCTCTGTTGTGACATTCCTTCCTCCTACCTGGATATAACTAAAATGTAAAAACAATAGCTTGATGTGGTATTTATTGTTTACGTGCAGGAGCCTATCTCTCTCCAGGATTTCATTATCCAGTTTATGGGAAGATGTCAGGGAGAGAAGAGACAGAGAAGGTCAATACCAGCCCGAACATCAATGCAAAATCAACCACTGAGTCCAAAGCACTGGATTTGCTCCAGCAGCATGCCAGCCAGTATCGCAGCAAGTCACCTGTTGTAAGGCTTCATCTGTTGTTACTGAAGAGGCTTACATATGGGAAGGGGTAGAGAAAGAATATAATTTTAAGAAGCACACAATCTGGCATCAAACTATGAATGCATGACTCTTCTTTATAGTACTGCTTAAAATAAAAGCAATTTACACTCAGGATGCTCCTGTGGCATAAACTGGAAGTGACACATAGAACAGAGTTCTGTGCTCAGAATCTTCCTATCTTGAATGGACTCATATTGAAATACAGATTCAGAGATACCTCCTGAGGCACAGTTTATTGCAGTTAAACAGGAAGCTCCTGTTTGGAAACAGATAATGAAATGAGAAGTTGGGCTATGGGATTTGGTAATATCCCCTTCTTGTATTTGCCAAGAATCCACATCTTCCAAATAAAAGATAATCAGCTCCCATTTCTGAAGATTTGAATGCTGAAACAAATACTGTTATTTCACTTTCAGATAAGTGGGTGCTAGTTTTAATTGTGAACAAGTCACCAACCATAATTCTATTTTTTAAAAGCTTTTTCTGGCTATTCAGTCAGACTTGATCTCTAGAGTTCTTTAGAGGATTCAGGATTCATTTACATCAGCTTTCAGCAGCTCAGCTAGGTTGTCCAGGCACTGGCAAGCCAGCCAGGCTTCAGGGAGCACAAAAATAGAAGTCATCATAGTGGCTTCAAGCTGCTGGGTGTTGCCTCAAAATCTCTGTGCCTTGGAAAATCTTCAATTAGGGAGAAAGACTAGCTTTAGGTTAAAATCAGTAGGAATACTTCTTCAGAAAAAATTGGCTTCATTAGTTTTATTCAAAAAGTGTTTGAGAGGTAGTGGCAAGTGTGGTTTCCATATAATTTCATCCCTTTTAAAATTTCCACATCAATTTGCTTCTCTTTTCTGTTACTAGCCTGTGGAAAAATCAGCAGCTGACCGTGAACGGGAAGCAGAAAGGGAACGAGACCGCCATTCTCCTTTCAGCCAGCGGCATCTCCATACGCACCATCATACACATGTTGGAATGGGTTACCCCCTCATACCTGGACAATATGACCCATTTCAAGGTGAGCAGAAGATTTCCAATGGTGGGATCAGCTTTCCTCATGGAATTGTTATCCTGACATTGGAAATCATGCCAGCATGAAGCATTTTGAATAGAGATCCTGTTGTTAAATTGGAAGTGCTTTACATTTAGGAAGAAGGCTTGAAAATTCATAGCATGCACTAACTGTATATTAATAGCTTCATGTCTGAGAAATACCAAGTTTTGTTTTCAAAACTGGATGTCAGAGCATTGTTAAAGATGTACCAGTTAGGCTGTCATTCACATGAATGTTTTGATTCCTCCAGCAAACTGACATTAGCTGGTTGAAAGGCAGTAAAAAAATCCAAACCAAACAACCTCCTTGTTGTATAATTAGGGTTGTGTAAGCAATGGAGAAAGTGTAGCCAAGACAAAAGCTTTTTATACTGAACATATTTTACGTACAAGGCATTGCAGTCACAAGGGTTTGCGCTTGTTATAATTCAACTGTGTGAAAGAGGACTCTTTGTATTTTGGCAAATGCCTTGCACAAAGTTGCAGTTCGGGGAAAAGCACAGTAAGATACGATTTATTCTCCCTAGGTTTTATACCAGTCTTTGAATGTTTTTTCTCTGACTGTGAACTCTAGCTGAATGAAAAAGAGATTTCTTCCCATGCAGCAAAGTATGCGCTACCACAATTGGTGGCTAAATGACATTATTTCTTTATGTTCACTTGGTGCCTCAGCACTTACTTTTCCTGTGTAAAAGTCTTGACATTTCTCAGTTTGATTCAGTGATTCCATATGCCTTTTGGGATGCATTATGCTTGTTCAGTAGCAAAACTGTAAAAATTGTAAGTTATTATGAAAGTATTGTATTCTGAGCAGATGGCATGTAGTTTCTGTAATTCACTGTGTCTTTTGATTCTTGTTGTTTCCTGGTACCTATAATTTCTACTGAGCTTTCTACTCAGAACTCATACAAACCACTTAGCATCATGCAGTGCAGTATTTGGAAAGGAATGCAGTAAGTAGAAATGCTGTTAATTTCTTGTAAAATATCTATCCAGGACAATTCAGTTTATTATATAAAGGTATATTGATCACACCGGGCAGACTGTCTTAACAGTATTGCCTGGAATATTTGCCATTTTATGTAGTGTTAAGCCCCACTATTTTCTGGCTGTTTGCCTTAGAGATGCTTCCTACCATTTTTCTAAGCACAGAAATCCATTAAAACCAGACGTACATCAACATTCCTTTTTTTCTTCTTTCCCTCAGGATTGACCTCTGCTGCCCTTGTTGCCACTCAGCAGGTGGCTGCACAGGCATCTGCATCTGGTATGTTTCCTGCACAAAGAAGGTAAATAGCCAGTAAACTATATATCATAACATAGAGAGGAGAAAGCAAATCATAGGTTTTTTCAGCCTGATGGTCTGCAGTTCCATGTATGACCCAGTTTTGAAGGCTGAGGAAAAACCTGGTATTTTGGGTTAATTGCAGTTTTGTTCTCTTTAAGGTGATATTTTGTCCTTAGTTGTGTCATTTAACTGTAACATAGGTCATTAAGAAAGAACAAGCAGTCTGTCTTCTGAGATTTTTCCATAGGCTATGTTTTAAGGATTTGATTAAGATAAAACAAGTGATTATAAAATATAATTTGAAATCCAAATTTTTATCAAACAGGTTTAAAATTAATGTTCAGTTAGTTCCATTTATGACCAAGAAAACTTAGAATTTTATTTGTTCTGCAAGTCTGCCTAGTTTGCTGATTTTGCTTTCAGAGAAATTTGTTTGCGAGCCCCTTAGGGACAACATCTTATTTAAGTTACTTCCACACATTTGCCTCTCAGTTATTTTCTAGGTTTGCAGTAGAATTTACTCATTAATTATCACCCTTACTTTTCAAGAGGAAAGACATTCTCCTTTATTATAGTGATCCCATCTCAAGTGAAAACCCAAAAGAATCTTTACAGTTAGAATTTTGTTCATCACTGCCACGTTAAGCCTCAGAGTTTAATGTATTAAATAGCACTGTAAAGTTCTGTGGATGTCTTTCTGAAAGGTAACTCTGAATACAAGCAACTGTGAAAGGCTCTTAGCTGGAATTGTATAAGTAAGAAAGGTTTGTAGCTCTGAAAGACCTCATGGATGATAGGGTGTCAGAACCCCACAAGATAAATACCGGCACAGGTTACTTCTGTGTTATTCCTGACAGGGGAGAGATTAGGACATGGCTTGCCAATTTTTTTTCTTGAGTTTGAGAACACTAGTACAGATTTCATTTCATGATCCAAGGTGCAGAAAAAAAGGTGTGAGGAAGGAATGCTGCTTACTAAAACATTTTTCTTTCTCTTTTCAGAGAATGATGAATTTGGGGATGAACATTGTCATGTGACTGGATCACATGAGGAAGCGCTTTATTACAGACATC
>VXBX01007373.1:311325-329791 GCA_013400415.1 Scytalopus superciliaris
AGTTCCATGGTGTTAATTTGAAATGCCTTAATGGCAGGCAAAAACCAGTCATTTCATTTTTGTAAATTGCAGATTTTATCACAGAGTAACAAATGTTGCTGTAATTAGACTTCTGTTTTTATATATNCACTTTGGTACAATGTAGATGTCTATTTGGTGGTTCCTATTAAGATGCATCAGTGTAAAATGTTACTGTATTCACTGTTTCATTGTAATTGTGTATTGTGAAAAATATACCTTTGGAAGGCATGGGGATTCTAGTACCACAAAAACTGTGTTGTATATAATGTATAGATTTTAAATGGAGATAATGAGCATCTGTGAATAATGAAATGTCTTTTTTGATAATCTTGAATGGCAGATAACCTAATAGCCTGCATACAAGAAGACATCTGTGATTGTTCTATTACTTGAATAGTCCTGCAGTCTTTTTTTTAATGTTTACAATTACCCAGATTTAGAGGAGAGACTTTAATGCCATTACCTGTTTACTTGTTTTATGCTGTAATCTAGTTTATTTTATGTAAAACATATACTGAATGCTTTCATTTTTTTACTTGCCTTAAATAATTTGGCAATCAGAATAAAGAAAAAAAGTTGTGGTTTTTTTTTTTTTTTTAAATTTCTGGGTGTCTATGGGCCACTTTGAACGATGTGTCATAGCTGTAGATGGCAGATGCTGCAGCAACGACACAGCTACAAATTGTGTTCTTCTGGGCCTGTGCTGTTGTCCTCTCCCAGCGGGAGATGCAGGGCCCAAGCCAGATGGCAGTGGACTTTCGGTTGACCCTGATAGGCTCAAAAAAGGCCCATAGTAACACTTTGGATGGTATTAGTGGAACTGAAATCTCTAATACCTGTTTTAGAGCAGCTGTGTATGCTATAAATTATAGACAATTTTTTCCTATTATATCTGTATTGGCCCCCTTCCCCCAAATTGACTAGATGCCTAAAAACAGAGGAGCTGTCAATTGAAAAAAAAACTTAATTCCTTTGCTGTGCTTAACCTGCATTACCACAAAATAGATATTTTATGTGGCTGTACAGTCTGTTTTGTTACAATGTGGTTAACACAGTACACAGTAATATGAAATCACTAATCATGACATGAAAAAAACATCACATTTCCAGTCAGAATTTGAGGCTTTAACTTTTGTCCTTTTCTGCATATCTTGGTTACATTGATTGTCAAAACTGTTTTTTAAAAAAAACTGGTGGTATTTTTGTTTTTTGTGTTTGTTTTTGTTTTGTTTTTTTTTGACAGGGTGAATTACTGCAAGTTAAAGGTTATTCTTGAAGTCATTTCCATTTCTTCTACCTTGTGAATACTTAATACAGAAGGATGAATTAAAGATTCCCAACAGACAAGCACACTTGGACTTTTTATATTACTATGATGAATCTGCCATTAATATTGCTATAATTGTTTTATTTTTATAGGCATAAAATCAGTTCCCTTAGTGAATAGTTATAAGGTTTATTGATTTTTACTACACATCATTCATCTGTGGCTTACTATTATTGTCTTGTTCTGAACACATTCAGAAGTCTCACAGTGGTGACATACTACAAGTTAGCCTCATAAAAATGGGAAGGAAGGGGTGTTTTCTTTGAAAAAGGGGATATTGTGAATGCAGGGCTCTTGAAATAATAAATGCCTTATTACTTCTATAGTAAAGGCTCAGATGGCTTTTGTGTTGAAATGTACCATTGACTTTTTTTTTTTCCACTTAGAACATTAACGCTTCCAGAGCAAAACAGACCTTATAAATTCACACTATTGGTGATTTTGATTTAGTGTGGTTTGGGTGTCATAAGTAACTGGAATGAATTGCTGTGATTGATACTGGGTGAACAACATTTAAAACTACGATTAGTGTTACAGTGGCTAACATCAATTGCCATTTTTTTTTT
This sequence comes from Scytalopus superciliaris, assembly GCA_013400415.1. Classification (NCBI taxonomy): domain Eukaryota; kingdom Metazoa; phylum Chordata; class Aves; order Passeriformes; family Rhinocryptidae; genus Scytalopus; species Scytalopus superciliaris. The sequence continues at coordinate 313,240 of VXBX01007373.1, forward strand.
CTTCCTCCATTTAAGATGATTGTCTTCCATCTAGCTTTATAGTCTTCCTTTTGGTTTAACACTTGCCTTACATGCTGTGCCACAGTGAGTGTGACTCTGGTTCAACCCTCCCCAAAGCCAAAGGTATTCATGTCCAAGCTGCTTGATCATCTGACCATTATGTGAGGATCCAAAGGACGAGCAAACTGAAGCAGCAACACAAAAAAGACAATTTACACACCTGGGAATTAAGAGTTACAGAGACCAGTCACTGGAAAGGGGCAGGACAAGCATCATGATTTAGATACATGTGCACTCTGTTTTCCACAGGATGGGCATAGAGTTTTTGTTACCTCTAGCTGATGCTTCTACCACTCTGCCCTTCCAGCAGTAGCTATCATTGACCTTGCTCCTATCCTTTATCTAGAAGTTGCTGAATGTCTTGAAAAGGTGAACTGGGCTCATGCATTACATTTGAGTTTCTAGCCTGGCTATGTAAGTTCATCTTAGGGAAATTAAAAGTCTGTCATTGGAGGCCCATCACACAGACAAAAGAAACCCAGCCAGGGAGCTACAGCCTTTGGTGCTTGCACTGGAAAATAAATGGAAGTGAACAGAGTAGTGGGTGGGGTGTTTTTTGAGCAATCATGTAGATCTAGGTGCTGAAACAACACAAGGGTCTAATTGAGTGAGCTGGCTGACTACCAGGGCAAGACTAGACATGGTAAAAATGGGGGCTAGGAGTAACATTTCTTCAGTTTCATAATTTTAGATTCCCTGATGGCCTTGGGGAGAACAGAGGTAATTCTGTGCCATGCCATCCCCTCCTTGTTCCTGAAAGTTGTTGCACTGGTTAGGCTTAACCATTGGATCGTTAGTCCCACTTCTCACTCTGACAAGTGCTGTCAGAACAAAGGCCTCCAAAGAACATGAAATTAGAGGATCTGTGAATCCATCCTAAAACACACACTAGGGATTTTTGATAGCACGGAAACTGGTGTAAACACAGGACAGTACAGTGGCCTTCTGCAGCTCTTCACCCTGGCTCTTCTCAGGGAACCAGGTAGAGTCAAGCAGGGAATGTAGTTCACATTTCTTTCTGGCATCAGTCTTGTCACTATCACAATTGGCAAATGTGCAATCCTCAGCTTTCTGTCTCATAATCTCTAATGTTTGCTTGCTACACAGTGCCTCCTCCTTTCTCCTCTCCCTTCTCTATGCCACTTGCCCACTTAAGGGGCCCTCTTACATCCATCTGATATTATCAAAACTCTACTTGCACATCTAAAAGCCTGCAGCATACATTTGTGATCTCATCCCTTGATTAGTTCTCTCTCTTTCCTTTTATCACAGTTCCTCCTTTGACCTGTGCCTTTTTCTGTATCTTATACTGTGCTAATATATCCTGCCTCTCTTTAGTCTAAAGTGTTTGTGACAGAGAACATAGCTCACTTCAAATTCATACAGCATAGTTCATATTTATAGTTACCTCTGAATAATAGCTATAGCATCTCATAGGTGAGAGCACAAGATGCCATGAATAGCCAGGACAGACCATTATTAACAAGGAACTTAAGGTTAACTGACAAAAAGCATTACAGTTTTCAAAGGTATTTTGAAATGATACCAAGCCCACATAGGAAGTCTGAAGCTGATCTCCCTGCATCAGGGGAAACTGGAGACATACAGTCATTCCTTAATGTGCCAGCTTTGTTCTGCTTTAGAATGAGAGCTCTGATTTCAGTTTTAGCACTTTAGGTAGCTTTCTGTAGTAAACACTCTGTAGCATTACTGTTACAGTCCTCCTTCATGAAGTTTGTTTTCCATAGGTCAGTATTTTGTAAGTTCTTCAGCCTTTTCTGCCAGGTGTTTTTTGTTGTCGTTGTTGTTTTTGGTTGGTTGGTTGGTTGGTTTTTGGTTGGTGTTTTTGTTTTGTTTTGTTTTGTTTTTGGAGCTGGGGTGGAATTCTTACTATTACCAAGAAATGCAAAAGGCATTCGTTAGGAGAGGAGACATCAGCCGAAGTTGTGCATGTTCTAGTGGTGGAGAGATAGACACTATTAAAATCCTTACACTTGCAGTTAGTAATTTTTGTGCAGTGTATGCTAAACAGGGCTTTTAACTTCAGTAGCAACTCTGAAATTTCTTTTCTGGACTGATTAATTAGCAAACTTAAGGATTTAGCAAAGGTAATTATTGTTTGCAGCCTAACAATATTTGTCATGCAGAAAACTTAATCTCCACCATAATATGATAGAGAAGTGCTGTGGGGACTTTGAAAGCAGATTTTTTTATAGGCAAAGGAACTCCTGCAAACCAAGCTGATACCTGTAGTTCAGTTCCAGTAGGCTCACAGATTTGGGTGGTATAATGATATATATTAATTAATTACATGATTTCCGTAATTTGAGTTTGCTAATGGTAGGATACTGTTTATTTACTGTTCTGAGCATAGTGCTGCAAGATTTTCTTATGACACAGTGCAGCCATGCCTGATAAGATGCAGAATTAATTCAGTAGGCAAAGACTCACTGAAAGCCTGCTTAAACCCTTAATGCAGGAGACTAATTTTAAAGCATCCATCTTGACAAGTAGAGTAAATGACTGCAGTTCTCTTGATTGTTTCCAGTGCCCTGAGGGCATTACCAAGCTTTACTTACCCTCCCCAGCCTCCCGTGGAGTTTTCTCCTCCCACCTTTCCTTGGGCTCAGGACTCCAGTTTCAGTCCAAGCTGTGGCTGTTCAACCCTGGCCCAGGGATACAGATGCCTTGGGCTAGAGCTGCACTGTAGTTGTTTTGCCCCATGGCTGGAGTCAGTGGAATGGGACCTGCCAGCCACCAGGAGCCCCCAGCCCTGGCTGCACCTTCAGAATGAACAAGGATGTGCAGTTTCTGGTCTTATGGGTCTTAGGTTTAGGCTGTTTGTTTCAGAACAGTATGCAGGGAACTGCGTTCAATAAGTCCTTTGCTAATATTTTGTTAAAGAGACAAATATAACATTAAAGTGGAATTTTGTCTTTATATATTTCAAATTAAACTCTTACAGAATAGTGGAAATGAGGTGTGGAATAAAAAACCCCAGAATGAAGAACCCCATGTATATTTAATGACTGCCATGAAAAAACCGTCTATTTATCCTCAATTTTTAACTCTTTTTCCCTCAATAATATAAACTTGTGTTTGAGAGTCTGAGTGACACTAGAAATAATTTGAGGGCTGAGGGGCATGTTTTTCCCCTCCCAGTGTGAGTGACTGAAAGGGACAAAATTTGTAATTATCTGTAAAAGGAGCTGGCTCTTGATACATCTACTCAAACTAGGCCTTACACAAAACACATTTCTCATTGACAAGCTCCCTATTCAGCAGTGGTCAGCTCTGCTTGCTACTTCACCAAATTGACTGCCTCCTTCCTGGGGGCTCTCTGTTCCCCAGAAGAGAGTGGGAGGAACCAGATCAAGGGCTACATGGACTGCACGGATATGTTGAAGTTTGTGCTTTTCCTTTGCTTATGCATGCCACAGCAAGGTTTTTTATAATTTTTGTCCACACCTTTCCCCACTTCGTCACTAAATCAGCATAAGCCTTTGCAGGGATAAGCCTCATCAAGCCACTGATTTTTAAGTAGAGCTCCAGACAGAAAAGATCATTGACATTTTAATGACACAGTATGTCTCCCCATGCTGTGTGCACTGAAACACAACAATTTAATACCAAGATTTGCTGTAAATATCTGTGGTCCTAATTCATGATCTTTCTACCTGAAAAGAAGATAGTTTCCTTTAATAGAGAAAATGCCAAATACTCAGACTCTGAATGACTTGTAGCTTTGTTGAAACCAGTTGACCCTTTTTCCTTTCTTTGATCTGCCAAATCTGTCCCCATTTTTGGAGTTACTTCCCTAAAGAACTGTAGAAGAAACTGCTATAGAAAGAAAACACTAAAAATAGCAAGACAGAGTCCAGTTCTTTATGCTAGACCAGTTCTCAGTAGGATTAAGCAGGCTTTGCTTCTGCAACTCAGATAAGGATTTGGTCCCTTGAGGCAGAGCATGTAATTGCTATTCTGTGTAGCTCCTCACTTCTTCCTTGAGTACATGCACATGTAAGTCTCTCTCAGATACTTATGTACTCCCTCTCCCCTTTGTTAGGGGGTCGCACATAAATGCTGTATTCATGATTTGATACCAGTTTGCTTACGGGGTTCTTTTGTAGTGCACTGACAGAAAAATAGCTCTCTATGATACCAGTGACTGCTCAGCTTTAGAGTTTTATATCTGCACTTCACACTAGGTCACAAGCTTTTAAAACCTGTCACACTTGTAAAAGGGTTAGTGAACACAGACTAAAATTCTGTTTTGTTAAAGAAGAGCAGTATATATATGTCAGATGTATTGGCCTGGCAAATAATTCAAGATATTTACACACAGAGAGGGGAGGAACAATTAAAGCTGGCCCAGATTGGTAGAGAAGACAGGAAGCATTGACAAAAAAAGTGACCTGGCTGAAAATTTCTGAGTCTGCTCTAAAGACTCTGCTGCTGTATTCTGGAGTGAAAAACAGGGATTTGGAAAGTCATGGGTCCAGCATGTCCGCCCAAGAGCACAAGGAATAGTGGCATCACATAAATCACTGAGCAAGTGCAGGCAAGTCCCCAGACACTGATACTACAAATTGCAATTAGTCCTAGTAAAGGAAGCTCTTGCACTGGACAGAGGTAATATGGAGCAAATGCCCTTGGGGCAGATCTGACTGTTCTGAAGCTCCTGGATGCTTGATACAGGTTCATCATCATCATCATCATGGCTAGGCTTCACGAACGAAGATTTGAGAAGGGCTCTACCCACGTTTGCTGCAAGCGTGCTGGTGGCTAAAAAGGCCAATGCGCGATAGGCAAGTCCGGTCACAAAAGGCACAGTGGAAAGTCTCCACAGGCTGTACTGGCGAGGCACAGTTCTTTCTGTGCTGTCTTTTTTCTTCCAGCGCTCTCAAAGGAAGCAGCAGCGTTATAGATGGTGTGCCTCCATGCCTCCCGATTGGAGGCCAGAGCGGACCATTGATGGTGGTCAATATGGCCAAGGCTGAGGTGTTGTTTGAGGGAGTCCTTGTATCTCTTCTTCGAGGCTCCTCTCTTGCGGCAGCCAGTGGCAAGCTCACCATAGAGCACAATTTTAGGGAGGCGGTGACCCTCCATCCTGGAGACGTGCCCTGCCCAGTGCAGCTGCGTTCTCAGNAGCTCTGATTCGCCTATGGTGATGTGGGGATGGTGAAAGACTTCGTGAGGTGCAGGTTGATAGAGGACTTCTGTCTTCTTCAAGCTGACTTCCAGCCCAAAAAGCTCAGCAGCCTCTGCAAAGCAGGATGTTAAGCGCTGCAGAGCTGCTTCTGTGTGAGCAACGAGGGCGGCATCGTCAGCAAAGAGCAGCTCACGGACAAGGTGATTGAGGGTCTTGGTGTGGGCCTTCAGTCGCCTAAGGTTGAATAGGCTTCCATCAGTACGGTATCGGATGTAGATGTCACTGGCTTATGAACTACCATCTCAGCATGCTCCACTTTCCCCAGTGGCAGAGACCTGCAGCATCAAGAGACAGTGTGTTTACAATTCAAAGAGTGGTGAGACTTATCTTAATACTTCTGCACAGCTTACAGAGGATAAGGCATGATAAAGCATGAGGCAATCTTAAATTTCAAGTATGGCCTGGCAACTTTGTTTTTAGAAGGCACCACACCTGCTCCATTGCTTACATGTAACTTCCCTGCCCCAAAGGAACATGATTTCTCTTGTATCAGGCCAAGACACACTGAAAATACATCTTCTTTGTCTGCCATCTGAAGGCAGGAGTAAATTAGAGAGAAAACTTAATTGCAGAGTAGAAGATTATCAGCCAGGAGATCATGCATGGCAAACCAGAAGTGTGTGTCTCTGGTTACACTTCCTGTCATGGCAGTAAGTTGAAACCTTTGGTACCCTTCTCTTTCATTGTTTGTTTGTTATCATTATTAATTCTTGCATTCTTTTGGTACTCATTAAATGGCAATGTTAGATTACTAGTCATCAGTGTAAAGAGCACATATCTCCTCATTAATTGGCTGATACGTGTTTGGCTGCTCTGTTTTTAAAGATTAGCACTTCAGTGTGCAGCTTAAAGGAGCTCTCAGCTGAATCTTCAGAATGCAGTATTTCATATGTTCCTATGTTCAATATCGGTACTATAATTTAAAATTAAGTGCCACATTTATTTTTAATGTTTTACAGTCTTAGGGTTTTGTTCCTTGGGATTCTTTAAAAATTGTTTGGTTTGTTAAAGGTTTTTTTAAACCTTGTTCATTGGAAAGGGAAAAATAAGGTTCCAGGAATTCAACTTTGACAGTTAGGGGTTTTTTTCTCCCTCCCTGTTTCTTCAAAAGGACAAAACTAATCCACAGATCATTCAGGTTCTTGTCATCACTGATTTCATGGAGACAGCCTTTATCAATAATACGATTATCTCTCTGACTCACACTAAAGCTCATTTGACTAGGATACAATGGTCAATAGGATGAGAATTGAAAACCTTCTCTATGTTGAATCTGTAAGACAACACAGGACACTTTTCAGGAGAAGGTTTTATCAGAGTAGCTGAGAGCATTTAGGGATGCAGACTACATCACCATCTCCCTTCCACAACCCTGCACCCCTTTTAGATTATGCTTTGCCCCTAGGTTACTGCTTATGTTTACTATACATTAGTCTCTAGTGATAGCATCAAGGTCAGGTGCTCTACTTGAATCGACAGTGGAATTACATATATCTTCTGACACCATCAAAAGCAAATTGCTAACTAATCACCAAGACAGAGACATGAAGAGCTACAAATAGTTCTGTGACCAGTAGTTAATAAAGACCAGTTTTCAATGGCTTCCTTTCCTGTTTAGACTCTCAGATATTAAATAAAATATGAACTTCTTAAATTTTTCCTAAATGAGGCCACTAACAGGCCATCTCTCCTTTGTCTTTTTACCAATGCTTGTGAAATTAAAGGCTGTCTTTGGAGTATTTAGTTTAATTGCAACTGGTCAACAGTCTCAAGTGTTCTGTGCTAGGGAAAATCTATAGGCATGGTCTGGTCACAGGAATTGTAAATGAGAGCTTTGCAAGAGTATCCTCTGCATGGCCTTGTGTGTCTCTCCTGAACTGCCTAAAACGTTAAGGATGGCAGTGACCATAATAGCTTCTTTTCTGCTCACAAAGATGGGATGTATTCAGGGCCAAGCATGGACCCTTTCTGTGAGATCACTCCAATGCCTTGTACCATGCTCTGTGTCACAAGCAAGATGTAGACCATCTCCATAGCTATTTTAAAGAAAAGTGGCTGGTTCACAATCTATTTAGGTTTAGGGTGAAGTTATGATCAAGGGAAACTGAAATAAACCTAGGCCATAGCTCTAGAAAGCTAAATCCATCAATAATCACAAGAATTTGGAAGTAGTAAAAAAAACTTGGAAGTAATCATTATATTTTTGTGTTTAACTATAAGTTTTATGTGTCACTATTACATGCACATAGGCAAAAGAGGACCCTGGATTTAAGAAAAGCTATGGCTATGGTATTTTTTAATGCTTTTGGGTGCCAACAAACAATGATATTTTTTTCTGGTTTAATAATAAGCTAGTTCAGATACAGAAAAGAACAAAGTTATTTTTGAAATCTCTGGGTAGTAACAACATAATGGTTTCATTATCTAAAGTTCAGTCACAAAAAGGACAAAAACAATCCCTCTTATGTGTGCTGCAGAGCTTTTCAGTTTTGAAAAAAAATCAATACTATATTCACTCTAATGTTGGCTTGCATAAAATATTGACTATAGTCACACTGGTGGTTTTACATAAAGACTTAAAAGCAATCTCAGTTATCTGAAAGGTTCTAATTGTTTTTTCCCCTTCCTGAAAGAGTAATGAAAAGAAAACTAAAAAGCAGAACTGTATAGTTATTTTATAACTGGCACTAACAAATTTCACCAATTACGGAGTCCATTCTGTAAGCAATGTATGTGTGGCTCCCAATTAATCTAGTGTACCTCCAGGCAAGGTCTAAATCAGCTGGATATAGCTAAAGCAATTTGCACACAGCTAAAAGCAAATTGGAAAATAAGTGTTCCACGCTACTGCCTATCTTTTCAAGCCAAATACACAATCAGTATTCTGGCAGCAGTACTCTGTCATGTTATTTGCAACTATCAATTTTAATTATAACAATTATTGATTAGTTGGGAAAGTGAATAATCTAATGTTCAAATAAGGTTGGCGTGGCTGCTGGGGATCATTTTTCCCTTTCATGCACATGTACATTCAGTGGTAGGAAATATCAAGCAAAGAATATACTTGCACCACAGTGATGAGCTCAGATAACTATCATTGAACTTGCAGCCATGAGTTTTTTGAGTTTCTTTTTGGTTTGGTTTTTGTTGTTGCTCTTTGATTTTTTNACAACAAGCCTCCAGTTTTAGAATTCACCACTTTGCTGTACAGAAAGGTTGTTATGAATTGAATTAGGGCATGAGAGGACTTGTGGAGAACACAGGCAAAAACCCTCAAACTTGGGCACCTAAAGTCAAATTCCTATTTTTTCCTTAACCACCCAGAGGGCTCCTGTTGCCCATTGACACAAGCTATTTTGCTAACCTCTTTACTTTTAGACTCAAGCTGTTTCTTGTAGAAAAATGCTTCTCTTGGAACAGAAAAAAAGGAAATATCCAGCTCTAGCTGTACTAACAAGAGCTTTATGTGTTTCAGCTAAATAAATAGCTGGGGAAAGAGGGCATCCTTTCTTGAGCAGGGTTATAGCCACAAAGACTGAACATGAATTTTCTGTATCTGAGTTTGTGGTCCAGGTTCATCTCCACGCTAATCAACTGCCCTGTGTAGTGTTGCTGAAGACATGCTGTTTCCATTTGAAGTGACCCAGTAAATATTCAGCTAATAATTACTGTACACCAAAGAAACCCTTCAAGGTTGCTGCACGCTGCTTCTGCTGAGATTGAGAGAGCAACAGGAGAGTTTGCCTGTAACATGGGCTCTGCACCCTCCTGGCTGAATGAGTCCACCATGCAGGGAACACATCCTGTGGTGCAGAGCTGCCTACACCTGCCCTGGACTGCCCCAACTCAAGCTGGGGAGGGCTGGGGCACAGCCTCAGCACCTGTTTGGCTTCTTCTCACATGAACATGACTTTTGTTTTTCAAAAAGGTAAGGACAGTAACTGGTGTTAGCAATATCCTCAGCTCTGGGCTGAGTTCAGATGAGTGGGATCAGATCCAGGATCACAACATTGCCCATTTACCTGCTTTTGAGTTTAAAGCGGTGCACCAAGTGTGGAGGATAAAGAATGTTTTTGTGCAGTTTTGCAAATAACAGCCCTTGGATAACTGGAATAGTAGGTGGTGCATTGGACTGTTGCTGGGAAACTGGATGAATGTGAAACTGGGAAGGTCAGCTGCTGCAATTAGTTATCAAGCTAGAATAATTTCAAAGACCTGCACAAGGATTTAGCTATGCAACTCCCACTGTTTTGACAAAGCCTTGGACAGCTAATCATCTGCTTTGAAAATGTGAGGGAATGCGTCCTTGAGTTGGACAAGATCTCTCTGCCTAATCAGCAGCCTGAAAAATGTGCTTACAGTGCCTTATACTGAAATGGAAAAAAAAAAAAGAAAGGAAAAAGATAGCAAAGACATGAGAAAGAATCTTCAATGCGCCATACGTGGCAATGCCAGTGTCTGATAACAAACCCGCTCTCTTAGAGAAAAAAAATAGTGGAACGCTTAGATAAATATGCATATGTGTGAGATCATCTGGGGATCAGATAAGCTTCAGCACATGTGCACACACAGTAATACTGTTGTCTGACATGCCTCCTGCTCTGCCTTTTGCCTTTCTGAACTCTTTTGTTTGGAGTTTAAATTGTTTTACCCTGCCCACCAAATCTTCCCGCCAGCTCAACTCAGTGCTTCACAAACACACCTACAGAGAGAATCCTGTCCCTAACATTTTAATTAGTTTCTTTCTCTTTTGTTGTGTTGAGGGGAAAAAAACCCCAAATATAGCAATTTCCTGTCTAGGAGTACTTATCACTATTTTATCTTGTAATAGAGAATCATGAAAAGTTATAGACAGCAGTCTTTTAATCTGGTGTATAGCAGTGTGATTTGTATTTTGTTAAACCATAAATTTATAATCTCACAGCTTCTCCATTATTTAAAACGTAGTATTAATATTAAAATTGCCATGCCTGTCTGTAACTTTGGGATCAGAAATGTACCTCAAGGGATCCTGCTCCATCTGCAAAAAGTGCTTTTCACTTCAGATTAATATATTTTCATTTGCCCTGTCAGCCTATGCAGATGGAGCAGGCCTCAAACCACACGGGGTCAAGTAGGAGCCCAATTAGGTGGAGTTATTTTTAAGTTTAGAGGGCAGAGGGTCAGCACACTGGAGAGATTTAAGCACCTAAAGATGTAGATAGGTGCCTCATGTATTTTCAGAAGTGCTATCACACTGCAGTCAGGGGGAGTTAGGCATCTGGCAACTTTCTCATGAAACACATTTTGAGATTCCTGCAAAGAGCCTGAACACTTCTGGAAATCCAGTTTCTCTTGCCATAGGAAGGTTCAGGCCACATAGCTGAGACCACCAGTGGTTTCACTTTGCCAGTCCCACAGTCTAAGGTCTGGTGTGATTTGGCTTCATGGTCAAGAGTCATGTGGCAGCTCCTGGACACACAATGTTCAGATCACATGTGCATCGGCCATCCCCAAAGTGCTGGATCAGGAGGCAGGAAAGCTGATGGCCATAGGTGAGGCAGCTGCCCTCAGGCAAGGCATGGGTATCTCTAATCTGCTCTGTACTCTGAATGAGCTTAAAGAACTTAAGCTGTAGTTTCTCTATGCAATAATTTGCACCTTCCCCTCCCTCCCCCTACCCCCTCCGCCAAGTGCTTTTCAATCTTCTCTTGAATTCAGTATGAGCTTTTTGTATCCACAATGTCCCCATTTGCCAAGGAGTTTCCCACATGCATTGCCAGTTGCACGAAGACCCTCTTCATGTCCTGGATACAGTCCTTCTTACCTGTATTTTTGATGACCCTGGATTCTTGTACTGAAAATAAGAGAAAACCATTTTTTTTCCTGGTCATCTTCCCTCTATACCTCTCATGATTTTATAGACTCTAACATATTCCACCTTAAATTATCTTTGTTCCACACTAAAGACTCTCGGCCAAATACTTCCCCCTCCCCCCCCATATGGAACCTATTAATCATCCTTGTCATTATTGTCTGAAACTTTTGTATTTATAATAAAGGCTCTAAAGTTTTAAAGACTCATATCTATCTTTCCGCTGTAGAACAGTCCGTTTACTCCTACCTTTAACTTCCTAATTTTAGCAAGTTGACTTTCCAACATGTGTTTTCATAGTGGTGAGTCTCTTTAAAAGGCATGATGAAGGTCCTTGTCAAAAGCTTTTTGGAAAGCCAAGTAGTCAGTATCATAGGGATAATCTGTTTGAATCACCCTTTTCCATATGTTTGTCAATCCCCTGACTGTTTGGAGGTTTGTGAGTCAGGACTTCCGTTGCCAGAATGGTATTCAAGAACCAAGCTTGAAAATTTATTCAGCATGAAAGGGAAGTAAAGTCACTTAGGGGCACTTTGACATTTTAATCTTATGCAGTGAATTGTCTTGAGATTTTAGACACACTTGAAAGAGAGCAGATGAGATGTAGTCCTTAGGGGACTTTTTAGGAGAACAACTTAGGAAAATGAGAAATGTGTATCCTAAGCCATACTTTATTAAATCTACCCTCTTGTTTTGCTCTTAGAATCACAAAATAATTTCTGGTGGAAGAGACCTGTGAAGCTGTGTAGTCCAGCATGCAGCTCAAAGACATTTTGATTAGGAGAGGTTGCACAGGGCTGTAGACAGCAGTGAATTCACCCTTTCTTCTTCCTTTCTCAAGGCTGAACAAACCCAGTTCTTTTCAGCTACGAAGAGGTGATGCAGTGGTCTGACTGCACATTTCAATTCTTGTTCTTAATAACGAATGGGACAGGATCAGAATGTGAGTTTTACCCTCATGGAGTTGGAATAAATCCTTAAGAAGTTTTTTAATTAGGTTACTCAAAAATAGGCAGTTAGATCTAAAGAACTGCATTAGAAGTCAGAAACTAATTAATTCCTGGAGCATTGGCTGAATGAAGTAACATGTACAGTATGTACCAGGGCAGAGAGCATGTGCACTACAAAGTTCAATCCTAATAGAATAATGACCCCAGAGGGGGTCATCAAAAGCTAGTAGAAATTAAAGCAATGCAGGATGCTCCAGCTTAGACTAAAGTGATTTCCATCTGTGTGGATCTGCAAAGACCAGATGAGGCTTTAACTGCTAGTCTGCATACTTGAGGTCTTACATCCTCCAGCAGCAATGTGTTGCTCTTGATGTTCTTGTGATTCCCAGCAGAAGGGATGGAGCTTTACAATGGGGAGGCAGAGAGAGTCTTCACCATGACTCTGGGTGTTTGTTTCTCTGCCTGAATGGTGTTAGATACCATATCACACAGTTGTCCTCTGCCATTTCATTATTTCACATCTATGAGCCTACCAGCAAGTAAAGTGGGAAGGTAAGTCTTTTCAGTCTGCTGGTGATACACAGATTCATCTCTCAGTTGCTCCACAGAGCACACTGAAGTACATTTGCTAGAGTCTGAGTATGGTATGGGGTAGGTAAAAGCAAACCAGCTGAAATCAGTCTGGAGAACAGCAAAAGAAATCATCTCTCCAGAACAGCTGCTTTTGTAAAAATCCTACTATTTTTATAGGAAATACAATTGGCAACTCATGTGAGACAGTGATCACAGCAAATCCAACATTGTCTATCTGATTAGATTGTGATCCAGGTCTGAAATTTAAAACATTCAGAGCCAAGAATTTTGATACAGTTGTGTGTCCTCAAATCTACAGTTCTGAAACTTATTGCAAATTTTACCATTTCAAGAAAATTTTATTTAGTGAGTGCCAGAAGAGGAACAATGCTGCAGATTCCAAACTAAGCTCCAGTTTGTTTTGCAGTTAGATACATGACAATGACTCAGACTCCACTGCTTACTCTAGACAAGAAGTTCTCCCTAAACATATATTGATAGCTACTGCAGGAAAAGTAGCAGGTCCTCATGGGTTTGGCATGCCTTTCTGTGACCTTTACACCTGTAGGTGGTATCATCCTGTTTTGACTTCTTCACAAATTCATTTTATCCCCTATAACAGTTCTTGAGCAGACAAATGCATAAAGCTAAGTACCCACAGATCTCCTTTAAAAGTATATTAGTATTAGTTACATGTGTGTGTGCAGAAGAAAGGGTTCTGCCTAAAGGGACCAACTAGAATCTGACCTATTATTATTTCCAGTGTTGAATATCACATTGTTTCCAAACTGCTTACACTTCACATTGGCCTGTGTTCATATTTATTTCAGAGATAATAAGATGAATCTTGGCTTTCAGAGATAACAGTGCCAAAAATGCAAAACAGTATCAAGCAAATCTTGACAATGTGAAAAATAAATAATTAAAGAATAGCAGCCTGTCCTTGGCAAAATTACTGCTGAATGTGACCCAGACTGAATCATGCATCCATGTCACTAGAATTTAAGTCTCTTACAAGTGGGTTTGTAATATAACAGAGTATAGTTAAGATCTTTTGAAAAAGAGGACAAAATGGCTCTGATGAAAACTTTAAATGTCTAAAGGCTCATTAAAATGCTAATAGTTAGACCATATTTCACAGTCCAATGTGCTTCTTTCTCTTTCTGTTTTTCTTATTTCTACTGTTATATATATGTATACACATTATATGTAAGTCTATTTTCAAAACTTTCAATGTATAAATATATATGTAAGTATGTGTACATGCACATGTAGTTGTAAAACTACAACTGTTTTTCAGACATTTAAATACACGTTGCATTTTCAAAATATAAGCAAAATAATTGGTTAATTTCCCTGTAAGTGCAGAAACCTTAAATTCTATATTTGAAATAGACCATTGAGAATTAAGGAGTTTCACCAATATGAATGTAGAAGTGGTGAGCTGGTGTTGACTGCTGGTCCAGAGTGCACCCTAGCACTGGTTGATGTCTGTGGCAGGTTCCCCTTCTTGCTCCAGAAGCAGTAAATACCACCAACCCTCATCACTGCACTGATGGCAAAACTCTCCCTGGACCCTCCCTGGCACAGCAGGCACAGTGTTTCACTGGGAAGGAGATCAGACAACACATGCTTGTGGAGAGCTCTGAGGTGACTATTTGGTTGAAGGATCTATTTTAGGTTTTGAGCTGTGTGTTGGGTTCTCCTCATTCACCACTATTTCTCATTTAGTTTAGAGGATTTTAATATGTATAAGAGAACACACTGTCTCTCTGCAAATGTTTAGCCAATACTCTAGAATGGTTGTGCCACTTTTCTTCCCCTAGCAGCATCACTCAGTCTGGCAGGCAGTGTCAGTCAAGGGCAGGTATTGACGCAGCGCCAGTCAAGGGCTGGATTTGGTGCTGAAGGGATGGTGTTTTCTTTGTTTGCACAGCAGCCTCCTCTTCAGTCTCCTACCTCCCAGCCATCTGCTCTTCAAGCCTGTTGGGTGTAGGGATCTATTAATGCAGTGCACATTTTGAGAAAGAAGGTAGAAGCTGCCACCACCGGTGAGGTTTAAAGGGATGATGAGAATGTTATGGTGGCNCCCCTCTCAGCAGGTGAAATGTACAGATTTATATTCAGCGTGCCAGAGATGCTGACCTCCCGTAATTAATTCAAATTCACAGCAGTGTCAAAGGTATAGAGGAAACTTGGCCCAGTGGATCAAATGAAGAGTAAAAAATATGTTATTCCCACAGAAATTAATAGAATTTGTTTTCACTTAAAGCAGGGCTGACTGTGGTTCAATGACACTGAATTTCACAGATTTGCATTGATTTGCTAATGAGAAATTTACACCACCGTTTTCTTGCCTTTAAATTTGACCCTTTCACTTCGGTTTGAATTGATGGTTACTGTGGGAACAGAAGGAACTAGATGCACTTCTCTGGAGTGAACATAATTCAGTGAGCAAACTATAAAAGAGTTTGAGGGTAAAGTAATCCAAGGATTAAAAGAAGTCACCAAAGAAACAACAGCAGAAAGAGTGTCTGTCTTCTGGTAGATTGTCACTGTGACTAGTATGTGATTCCTGGCACTCCTAAATGTTGGGGAGCTGCCCACTCATTAAAAATGAATGCTGTTGAGGCGGTCTGGGTGTACACCAGCAGATTTTAATAAGCTCCGGAGCAGGGGGGTCTAAAATCCAGCCTGTTCCCCATGGTTCCTGTGAGCACATGAACTGCCCAGGGCCTTGCAACAGGGATCTGTTGGGAGCAAGGTGGCGGGAGGCAGGGATGCTGGACCCTCGCACATGGGCTGCAGGGCGGGAAAAGCCCTTGCGAGCCACATCCTTCAGGACCCGACTTGCAGCAGGGACACTGGGGCTTTGGAAGCAGTTCACAATGTGGCGCCAAACCTTGCTGCACGGCTGACCTGCTTTAGCTAAAAGGAAGAAAGCCCACATTAGCATGTGAGCAAAGGAAGTCGAAATGATCTCATTCATAGAGCTTTCTCTCATCTATGTAAAGGGAGTCGGTCCCCACAGAATAGCATGTCTTTCTCTGGGCCACACAGGGCTGTCTGCCTAATTTTCCTCATTCTTAACCTTTGCCTCTCCATGGGACTGAAGTGCAAGACAATGTCAGGATGCTGCATTCTTCCCTTATAGCTTAGCTACAATGGTGAGGTGGTAGCAGGGTTAAAAATGTTTGCACACTCATGGGACAACTTGAATTCAGGAAGTTGTTCTGTCGTTGCTTTCTCTGAGCTGCAAGTACTGACCAGTTTAAGTATATGCATCTCCAGCACAGAGTATGTATGGAGCAGTATAAGCTTAAGTGTAAACTATCAAGTTTAAATGGATGATAAAAAATAGCTTCTAAATAATAAAAGTCCCCAAAGCAAAACTTTCATCTAATACTACTAATTACATCTAAATTAGTTCTTCTCTATAATGCCATGTTAGCACAGCAGCACATTAATTATTTAGCAATATTTAAATCATTCTGAATTAAACAATGCATTTATTTACCACCTCCTTGAGATGGGAAGCATCTCTTGTAGTATGTTATAAAAATCTTTATTATTTAAAATAATATGTTTCATTTGTCTTTCCACCCTACATAGTTGCGATTTTTTGTGAAGACAATGCTGCAGTGGAACTGCAGGGTCAGAAGAAAACTATATATATAATATATATAAGGACTATTTTTTTTTAAATTATGCCTCTTAGCAAAGTATTTTTTGCCATATTGCTGGACAGCTTAGCAAACTGCTTTTTAAAGGAGTATACCTGGGTTGAATTAATTTTATATGACACTAATAAACTAAGTATTCATAAAACTGTATCGATTGTGCCAACATGGGTCTTGAATCCATCTCATTATTGAATAGCTAATATTTACATTCTATGGAAAA